>OU342733.1:479802126-479874626 GCA_910589765.1 Avena atlantica
TAATCACCATGCATCACATGTTCGCAAGAAAGAGGTGGAATACCACAAAGAGAAAGAGTCACGAGGCTCGATAATGACCAATGGGTTAGGATCTGAGGAAGATGGAGGGAAACTTGCCATTCCTTCTTTCCTTTGAAATTGTACATGTTTTTTATTCTTAACTAATTGTATCCTTTTTGTTCCCATCGAGCTTTCTTGCCTAGTGACTAAGGATTTTCACACTTGTTGTGTCTAGGCTGCTAAGAGAGAAATGGCCGCTTCCGCCTGTCAATCATTTCCATTTCCACAAGCGCTGTTTGCTTGTCAGGTATGCCGATTCGGATTCCTAAAATTTGTGCATCGTTCCCCACAAGACAAGAACCTTTATTTTTTTGAAAAAGATTTTTCATGTCATTCCCATTTAGGTTCGATTCGGATCCCTCTGTTGTTTCCCTTTCCTCCCGAACCTTTTCCTCGATACACCGAGACTCGGTTTACTCCGACGCAACCCTTTCCACTTCCCAATTGATTCTCATAAAAGGCTAGGCTACCTCTTCACATCGCACCTGATCCCGAATCATGTGCTCTGTTCAGGGGTCCTCAAGCAAGGCAGCCGATAAGTCATCGAAGGGTTTGTTTGAATAATGGACTGGTAACAATTACTCATTTGAAAGTTTCCCACGGTGATCTATTAAACCTTGGGTTTTCGGGGCATTGGATTCTCACCAATGTTTTCGTTACTCAAGCCGACATTCTCGCTTCCGCTTGGTCGGCAACAGCTGGTAGGGACATTTGTTGTGGTGTTCTAGGAAAATGAACCATATTGCCCCTAGTTGTGTTAATCGAGCTTCAATATTCTTCAACGCTCCGCGCCTTCCAAAAAGTAATAAATCATGTATACATCTAAACAACCTTTTCTTAAATCTAAGCAACCCTTTCGTAAATCCAAACACACTTTTAATAAATCCAAGCAAACATTTCGTAAATGTTCCGATCTTTTCATTTTATGTACCCATTTCTTGGGTAAAATCTCCCAACTATATTGGAAAATGGAATAACCTTATTTATGACAAGTTTCAAACTAGTAAAGTATATCCCTAGGATAAAGAAGAAGAAAAGTGTGCTAAGGAAACTCGCAAGGGGTCGATACACCTACTCGTTTTGGTTCGGGAAAAGGAGGAAGTCGGGTCGGGCATGTCCAAAGAAAGGATCTTAGAGTGTCTAGGGTTGGGCCAGGAGGGTCTCTTAACGCCTTCTTTTTTCTGCCCATCCGTAAGGCAGAGTTGGGTTTTTTGGGGTTGATAGTGGAAATCACTCTTCTTTGCCCTGGAATCTTATCTGTCTGAGTACCTCAAGTCACCAAGATCTTTCATTCAGAACTGTTTCTGAAGGTGTGAAAAAAGAAAGCAAATTCCCCCACTAGTTCCCCCTCTTTAGTTTAAGAGGGTAGCTTAAAAGAACGGACTAACAGGGTCAGCTACTTAGCCAACTTTCATAATTAAATACCGATAGATTCTATTAATATGAATAGTATAGATTATATTAATACGTAGATCGCTTATGGCTGCAATCCTAACTGCAATGGCCCTCGCGGATTTAGTGCACCCAATCTTATCGATATCCGACTCATCACAGCCCTAATTCTGTGATCATGATATGCTAAAAGTCTTCACTTGCTTTACTGACATGCCTTCATAATCCCGTAAGGGAATAATACGGAAGTCTAGTTCCACAACTGAATTGGGGAGAGGAGCCGAAGGCGAGCTCGAGCCAGAAGCAGGCAGAGAGTCGAACTCAAAAGAGTGACTCGATGCCGAATCAGCAAGAGTGAACACATAAGTGTCACTCGATCCTAAGATGTATGAGACGAACTCAAAAGAGTGAGGCGAGACAAGAAAAGAAGGGACCCCACGGAGTGCAATCATGGAGTGCAACGCACGGAATGCCACAGTGCCCGGGCACGCTGCAGGCGCCACCCGTTCCAATTATTAAGGAAATGAATGACCAAATATACCGAAGGCTTCTTAGTCATTCTTTTCCGATCCTTATTCTTCTTGTCTTATTTTATAGAACCCCCAAGATTGGGGGCAGGGGGTTGATGTAAGGAACGGAGTGCAGGAAGGTCTTCCGTTGGTGAGTGAAGATCAGGTAATGCGAAGATACATGCGCACATGCCCCCTAAGGCTAGGCAGGCCAGCACTCTGAGTGAGCTACTTGTGAAAGAGCGAAGGAAAGTGCGTTAGTCGAGACATCTAGCTTGCTTAAGTAAAGTGAGCAAGCGTAATGGCTCGAGAGTGGAGAGATGCTTCATCTCGGAGCGTCACGAAGTGCCCTGCAGCCAGGCCGACTTATGGGAGGCCGGAAGGGGGAATAGAAGCATGTATCTTTAAATGAACTGATCGAACGGAGGGTAGGGTAGGGAGCGGAAGACCGAACAAACGGAGAGACGCCCGGTTTTCTAGTTCGTTTTATCAACTAGTCCGGGCCCGGGCCAGCCGCAGGCGTCAAGTCAAGCCAGGGAATACAGGTTATTATCCCTTTCAGAGCCCCTTGCTAGGGGTTGGGGTAGACCAGTTAGCTCCGAATGTGTATAATATCTGTCTTAGAACCCCTTGATAGGGGTAGGGGTAGACCTGTTCCAGTCCAAGTAGAAGGCAAAGCTAGTCACTTGTCAAAGAATAGATCTAGCTTTAGCCGTTCCAGTCCTTTGGAAGGGGGGAATGAGGGGAAGGCCGATAGGCCGATCCTCATGGGGGGAAACCTTTTCCCCTTCATCAGTATCTTTAGATTCCTAAGTATAGTATCTTTAGATCAGTATTCTGACTTTTATCTGGTGAATATCCAACAAGAGGTTCCATTGAATGAATAATTGATCCGGATGCTCTTTGACCGATAGCTACATAAACACATATTACATTTTGTCCTTTTTGATTGAGAATTGTATCTGTGGCTACTGCTGTTTTGCCAGTCTGTCTGTCCCCAATAGAGGACTGAAACATGCCACTGAAAGACTACTGAGACAAAAAGATGGGCTGCCCCAACGACAAACGAACAAGGGGCGGGGCATTTTCGGGGAGTAGCCCCCTTCAGAAGAAACTTCCTGGCATTTTCATTCCATTTGTACCCCTCCCCTGGAAAACTGGAACTTTCGTCAAAATAGTCTCTATTCATATGTCCAATAAAATTTCGCCTACACAAGAAGGATTACTTTTCCTTGGTAATGTATAGGAAGAAGGGGTCATTTTTTAGGGATAAGAAAATTTCGTCCTTTATTGGGATGTACTATTAAACCAAAATTCTTTACACATCTCTGTGGAACCACTAAACTTGTTATTGTACAAGAACGGCTGAGGTGTCTTATGAGCAAGAATTGCTCTATCAATCACCATCTACTTTAGATATATCTTCTGAAACTTTTTTCAAATCCAAAAGTCCAGTACCAAGTTCGAAGTACCTTTTGGCCAAAGAAAAACCAATCGAAAACAGAGCGAGAAAACGCCTAAGGTAGCTAGCTGTTAGTTCCACTCTGGACCCAATCCTTTGCTCCTCACGTACTTGGGAAAAAGACAACAGCGGGCTTGCTGGCTGGGAGCTGTATGAGCGGTAACGTCCACGTACGGCTCCGTGAGAAAAAAAATTTTTCGTTGAACATAGACCCAATTTTTCTTTTTTTTTGATTCCCAACTTAGCTATTTCGTCATTTTCAAAAAGACTCATTGACGCGAGAGATGCGACAATCTCAGTTTTACAACTTATTGGCGATACCACGGTGGGGTCTTCGACTGGGGTGAAGTCGTAACAAGGTAGCCGTAGGGGAACCTGTGGCTGGCCGAGGGGCAGGGAAAAGAGTCGAGTCGATCGACCGGGAGAAGCAAAACGAAATCCGGATTTGGCCGAAAAAGGCCCAAGACTGCTTGACGACTTTCGGTGTGGGGTCAGCTTGAGCCGAGGTCGTCTCGTAACAGGAACAGGAGGTGGTTCCACAACTCCATTCAATACCGCTCGAACTACACTCTCCTAGCATCAAAGAACAGAATTAAAACAGATACAGGTTAAACTAAGTATATTAGGCATAACAAGCATTTCATTCTTGTAGAGTAAATAATTGGATTTTGATTGAGTTATTTTTCCCGAAACATAATTCCTTTTTTCTCTTTTTTGTTCTTTGTCTATAGGTAAGCTATATGTTATTCGTGCTTCAAACAATTTTGTTTTCTCCATATTACTTTTTTATTATAGTATGGAAATGCATTCATTTTCTTTGCATCGATTGTGATCCGCAATACTCTTGCTATTACCCGCAGGGAGCGCAGCAACCGACGGTGCATATTATCCCGCTTGAAAGGAAGTCTCAGATTCCGGAGTCCCCTTTTGGTTCCGCTTAGCCCTATCAGGTATTTTAATGCTAGGTTCTATAGGAACTGGACCAGTAAGGTTCAAAAGTTTCCCCACCGTCTTGTCGCCGTAGGCTCGCCCTCAACAGATGCTGGTTTTCATTTGCCCATATTCGTTATGATTGTGATTTTCTCTTTGGCTCGATTGCTTTATATTTGTCTTATTTTATGAAGGCCTAAGAATTGAAGAGAATGAGAGATATTCATGTTATCGCGAGCCGCAGGAGACGACTAGTCATGTACAACCATTTTGATCGCTTTAGCGTGCTGTCTTCTTGTCTCTAACCATAGAAATGATGGAACCCACTATTTTTTTAGTATCATTAGAATCCTTGCAAGGCTAAATACTCCTGGGTGACCGATAGCGAAGCCTCTTTTTTCTTTTAGAGCGTTGAGCCTGGCCGATAGTAGTAGTTACGGTGAATGTCACAATTCCTCTCAATGGGGAATTTCAATTGCGCTTATATCCATCACTGTAGGACTTGGGTTCATCAGCTATTTTGTGTTTGCAAAGTCATTAATTGTCTCATACCCTATGTAGAGAAGTGATGGAAAGGGTTGTGCTCTTTCATTTGAGAAACAGCCCAATTTTACATATTTCTGCCAAATCCTTCTATTATTAAGTACGGCTGGTACCATTTCGATGTGTTTCGATTTTTTCGAATTACCACTGCTTAGCTTTCAATTTGCCTCTGACCATCAAATTAAATGTGAATAACCCGTCCTCCTCTCTTTTAAACAAGGGGCGCTTCCGGTAACTTAGGCACTCACTTTCTTCATGCGTATTATAAGAACGGTTTTCTCGATCAGAACAATTTTATTGATCGTTGACTCCGGTCCACTTTATGTATTCCTCTATCCGTAGAGGACCCTATGAAGCTTTACTGTTCCCTGGGATTGGCTTTGGGCCTTTCCTGCGCAGCTTAGGTGGAAGGCGAAGAAGGCCCCCTTCCGGGGGGGCCCGAGCCATCAGTGAGATGAGACAAAATCAACACGTATCTTTCTTTTGATGAAACGGAGCCTACTTTCTCTCGATCGTCCTTCATTTGTGTACAATAAATAGGAAGCCAGAAATGGTAAGATCTTTGGCGCAAGAAGAAGGGGCGACCCCTATCATCTTACTCCATCCCTTTTTCCATTAATAACAAAACTAATTATTCCGATATATAAAATATTAATTCCAATGGCTTTTGGCCGCCTATCCTAGATCTTCCCATTTCCTTTGACCAACGGGTCCTCGAACCCATATAGAAGGATCAGGCTTAGTCATCCTCATCTGAATCATCTTCAGACGAAGACTCATTTAAGCCCTCTTGATTTGCATGTTTGCTTGGATTTATTAAAAGTGTGTTTGGATTTACGAAAGGGTCCCAGAGAGCAAATATAGGACCCGAGAGGGCGAATATGGAACTCTAGAGGAAGACTCAGAAGATGAATATGGGAACATACCCTATTCTTTCGATAGGACCGGTTTTACTAATCCAATTACCGGAGGGACGAAGAACTAAGTTTGCCTGCCGGATTGCACTGATCCGGTTTAAAACAACCGGAATGTAAGGATAGCTCAGTCTTGAACTGGAAAGCCAGTCCAATCTACAAAGTAAAATAGGCGGATTCTGGAACCCTAAGAATTAAATTACCCAATATGATTCGTGGAAGGAACATTTGGAAAGTTTTCAAAACAAAAAGAAAATGACAAATCTGGTTCGATGGCTCTTCTCCACTAACCACAAAGGAATACTTATAGTCTTCCCACGACTTGATAAAAACCAGAAGCACGACTGGGTCTTCGTAGTCCGAGATCATACTTATATATCAGTCACTGCACTTTCAATCAATCTCGCTCATCTGGTCTGCCCGGTCAAATCAGCGTATTTTGGATGCAATTTCAACCATCTCTTTCTCAACTCAGCAACTTGAAGTTGCTTTACCGTCACAGTCTGTCCTCAAGAGAGGCATCCATTCCTGGCCAGACAAACAGGTTCAAATCCTGTCATCCCTACCTATTACTTTTTTATTCTTTTTGGGCAGGATAAGCTTATCACGAACGGCGCATCCTAGGATCGGTATGGGCGTGGATGTTCTTATTTGGACATCTTGTTTGGGCTACTGGATTTATGACGTATGATCATTACCCTTCAACCGGGTTATTCTATTCCACTTCTAGATAGAGAAAAAAACGAAATCAAGATATCGGAATTGGATTAGTGAATCGATTCATAACTGCCTTTCGAGCACAACCATTTCGAGGGGATTCGGTATATTTTCGTTCGTTTGCGCTTCGCGACTCCGGGGTCCCGGGTTGCTTTGGCGCGCCCCACCCCGTCAGTCCTGTGTTGTACTTGACTTGACTCTGGGCATTCTTCTTAGCGAGAATTATTGCAGTAGGCTTGTTCGAACAAGATATTGGGTATTTCTAGCTTTTCTTTCTTCAAAAATTCCTATATGTTGAGAGAAAAACCTTATCCATTAAGAGATGGCCCTGAGTTACCCAGTTGGGCTAAAACTCCTACAATGGGGAAGACAAACCGAAAAAGTACTAGAAAACTGAAAATGCTAAAAATAAAAAAATGAGTTGTTCTCTGATATATCAAGTTCCTTCAAACTTTTGAGACCACCAATTGACCAAGGGATGGTGCCTGTGAACACGACTACCTAACTCTTTCATTTCTTGAGTAACAGAAGCAGAAGCAGAAGGAGGAGTCAAAAGCCAACTTGATCTCAGCCTCGATATCCAATAAAATAAGCTCTTTCGATTAAATACCTTTTTCAAAGAAGGTTCGTAGCGTCTTCCTTTCTCTTTACACTGTGAATTTCCCATATAAAGAAAGAAAAAGAGTTAAAGAAAGGAAGTAATTTGTCCTGATGTTTCGAGGTCTCAGTCTCAAAATAAATGAGTTGTTAGTTGTAGAATATTACTCTCGTCAGACTTGAACTTAACGAAAAAAAAGAACTCATTGAATCTATCGTTTGGGCTCATAACAAATTAAAAGTTGCTCCTGCTACTCAGCCTAACTACCTAACGCCGAGCTAAGTGCCCTCCTTTCCATCTCCGTCTTAGTAGAGCTTTTCTCTTGTTTTGATTTATTAGCTTTTTAGGGAATTCTGTGCTGGCCATATTCTTCTTGGGAGGCCTTGGCAATATGAAAAGGTGCTTTCGTTCTTGTGGCACGAATTTGGCTCAGGATTGCCCTTTTTTAATTCCAGGGTTTCTCTGAATTTGGAAGTTACCACTTAGCAGGTTTCCATACCAAGGCTATTACATTTTGTCCTTTTTGATTGAGAATTGTATCTGTGGCTACTGCTGTTTTGCCAGTTGACACTGAGAGACGAAAGCTAGGGGAGCAAATGGGATTAGAGCTGGCTCTATTCCAAATACAAGTTCCGAGGTGAAATGCGTTGATGTGGCAATAGCATAATCTGAACACATAGCTGAACGAGCCGTTCTAGCGAGATTTATAATATGAGTACCTTTACGCTTTGCCGAAATGTAAGGGGCCATTTTAGGAACGCTAGCTATATGCTTAACACATGCAAGTCGAACGTTGTTTTCGGGGAGCTCGAGAATTGCCACAAGCGCAAATTCCTCTTTTTATGGGTCCAAAGATTCTTTCGCAAAACAATCCATCTTTTTCTGGTTTATCGGTATCCTTCTTTTTCATAAAATGGGTGGTTTGGCATTATCCTAGGGAACAAGCAAGCAAGAAAGAAAGTAAGTAAGTTCAGTCTCTTCTTTAGGAGTTCGCACCGCGTAGTGGGCTTGGCTTCTATCTATCTCGGGGAAGGAGCCAGCCCTATTCATGGCAAGGAGTGAACCCGCCAGCCCCATAGCTTCTATAATCTAGAAGCACTTCTTTTTAGAAAATGGTAAAAATTGAATATATCTTTTCTTTATGGTACAGAAGGGGGGCATTTTGGGGATTCCTACTATTTCTTTAGTCGATACAAATTGCGACCCGGATCTCGCGAATATATCGATTCCAGCCAACGACGACACTATGACTTCAATTCGATTGATTCTCTACCTTTGATTCCTCAATATTTTTTTCATTAATTACCATCTTTTTGATTTTGATATCGATTTTGATACATATAAGGTGTCCGTACTTTTTTTCATTCATCATTAGTCTATTTATTCTGACCTCTATACTTCGATCGAGATATTGGACATAGAATGCCACTCTTTAAAAAGGAAAAAAAGGAGTAATCAGCTGTGACACGAAAAAAAACGAATCCTTTAAAATTCCCGAAAAATTAGCCTTTTATGATTATATTGGTAATAATCCGGCAAAAGGGGGATTATTCAGAGCGGGCTCAATGGACAATGGGGATGGAATAGCTGTTGGCTGGTTAGATGACCTCCCCCTCTATGCCTTGCGGTAATGATTCCTCTGGAATTACGACCTTTACCACAACGGTGCCGTCCATGGATCAAATTATTTCGCTTTATCTTTGGATTCTTATCCAATGACCCAGGACGGAATCCTGGGCGCGAGGAGTAAAAATTCCATTTTTTTTGAACCTAATTGGTTACTTCCAATTACGTAAATCAATATTGTTCAGTATTTTCTTTTCAGGTGTGGTGTGTAGAGATATCTCATGTATCAAGTGAAGGTGTGGGTCTATTTAAATCGCACATAAAAAAATCTGGTCAAATTTTCATTGTTAATATGGATTTCTTTGTTATAAGAGCAGCTAAACTTGGTTTAGGTAGGGCGGCCGGCCTACTATGGGCACCTGTAGGGATTAGTGCGTGAGACCGCGTCTCCTCGCCTTTCTAAAAATGCGATTCATAGCGTCATGAACACCTAGAATTAGGGTACCAGTACCCCTTCTCTTTCTCGGAAGACTAAGGTGTAGGTAGGGCTAAAAAAAACAAAAAAAAGAGTCAAATCGCACCATCTCTATAATAAGTAAATGCCAGAAAGAATACGAGAGAGAGTTAGAGGCTGACCCACATGAGGTGAAAGCTCCCTTTTTTCTTCCACTCCTTCATCTGAAGCCGACTAGACTCGGGGGAAGAGACTTGTTTCCTTTGTAACGAATCTTTCAAAGATTCACTAAAAAGACAGTTGGCGGGGAGGAGTGTTTTAAGGGATTGACTTCGGCTCCTATTATCTTTTGTTTACCACGATTGCCACAGTCTACTGAACACTTTCCTGGATTTATTATCATAGGTAGTGTTCGAGATCGCCTCTGTGCAGTGAACGCTTGAATGTAGCTAACATCAGTTTTGGCCTTTAAGGTAGACGCGCGGAGATGCATTTTGAGTACTGGTGGTACTGGACAAGCTCTAGGGGAATAATCTCTTTCTTATTTATTTCTTCTTTGATTGAGTAATTTTTATTTTTTTATTGACCTCCTCTCTGGTCTGGAGGAGGTCAAATTCGAGTTTCAATCTCCCGTGCTTCCAGACATGCCGAGCTCCCCAAATTTTTGTACATTCAAAAAAGGAATTGATTCCGTAAAAGATGGGACCAACCAGTAAATAGAAAATTACTGATATTCATCCTTGTGAGATTGTCAATTTTGTACCAAAGGTGTATTTTGATTATACCGAATTAGTATAGACTCAATTGGTCTTAGTTAGTCTTCGGGACGGAGTGGAAGAAGGGCTTTTCTCCTTGTTACCAGCACACAATTCTAATGGCTTCGGACTCATATTGTTCATGGGTTGAGAACGGGAGTTGAACTCTAGGAGGCCGAATATTCGAATCTTAGGAGCTGGTAATCACTGATATGCTCATATTGGTGACATTATTGTTGCTGTAATCAAAGAAGCAGTGCCCAAAATGCCTCTAGAAAGATCAGACAGAAGTAAGACGAGCTGTAACTCTATAATTTTCCAAGGTAAAAGAGGACCTGCTTGCTCTCTAACTGCTCTTACCGCTTCTTCTTCTTGACCTCTGCTCACTGCTGCCAATGCTGTGACTGCCGCCCCTATCTCTAAAGCTGCGGATTACAGCTCCTGATTCAAGCAGCCTGTAGTAGGGATCTGGTTCACTGCTTTAGGTATTAGTACTATGGCTTTCAACCTAAATGGTTTCTGAGCTTACAGGACTGCCAATCAAGTGAGCCACCAGGTTTGAGAATAAGGTGGGATCCAAGAATGTAGTGGCTGGTGAATCACTGATCAAAAAGCGGATTTTGGAGAGATTCTTCATCGATCTAGTGGCCGGTGAATCACTGATCAAAGAGCGAGCAGCCGCCAGGTTTAATGATTTTTTAATATCCTTTTCAAATCTCCAATCCACAAGGGGTAGATCTATCGGACATACGCGAACCCATGTTTCCCGAAGCGACACTTTGTTTCATTCCTTTCATTTATACTCTAAGCGCGATTGCTATAATATCGATTGGGTTGAAAATAGCATAAGCTTCGGGCAATTTGAAACAACCGAGCTCCGCTCGAAGATCCAATAGATGGAGCAGCCGGCCATTGATAGTGAAAGAATATCCCATTCCAAAAATCGAAACAATCGGGACTTTTCGGAGATTGGATGCAGTTACTAATTCATGATCTGGCATGTACAGAATGAAAACTTCATTCTCGCATTCGTCATTTCTAGTTCTGGATGGGGCCCCCCTTCCGGGGGGGCCCGAGCCATCAGTGAGATACCACTCTGGAAGAGCTCGGATTCTAACCTTGTGTCAGACCCGCGGGCCAAGGGACAGTCTGCAAAATCTAAGACTACTATAAGACTACTAATAAAAAAAGAAAAAAAATCGAACGATTAAATTACTGCTCCCCTATTTCCATACTTCTGTCGCTCCATCCCTGTATGGGAGTTTGGAACCCTGAACAGACCGCCGGTGTTAAGCCGGAGGAAGGAGAGGATGAGGCCAAGTCAAACGAACTGGTGCAGGTAGTTTATTGAAACCCTTGAATTCGGAATATGGGAAAGTAGCTCCGGGTTGGGGGACCACTCCTTTTATGGGAGTCGTCTTTTTTTCTGAGTAAAGAAGAACTTGTCATTTTTAATTCTTGGGTCCGCAAGCCTTTCCTCTTTTGAACCTCGCCATTAACGTTAAGGCTATTTGATTTCACGTTTCTGTAAAATATATACACGAACCGTTATGTCGAGGGGGACATAAAAACATCCCTTTCCATGTCTTCGGATACAACCCAAAAGGGTTTGCCTGTGCCACAATCCCATTCATCATTTTGGATCTACATAACCCAAAGCCCATAGCACTGGCGCCGAAAAGAATGGAACGCTGCTTCGCTCTGCTGGATGCGTTTGCTACATTTCGCTCAAAGGGTTGAAGGGAGATAGACACAACTCACAAAAAATACAAGAAGTCGACTAGGTGGACTGGTCCGAGTGAGGAGAAAAAAAAGTGTGCTCTCCAAAGAGCAACTCTTCTCAAAATCTCAAAACAAAAGGTGCTGAGTTGGAATCCCATTCTAAGGATTCTTGTGGTTCCGGGGAATCCAGCTACAGGAGAACCAGGAACGGGGTGATCAAAGCCCAAAGATCTATGAACCACCGACAAGGAATTCCGTTAATAACCGACCGTTTTGATTCTTTAGAACCTTTTTATCAATTTAAGATTCATTAGCTTTCTCATTCTACTCTTTCCCAAAGGTCCCGAAGAAGCCCAACGAGAAACTAGGAATCCTGTTATAGAGAAAAAAGTAACTATCATTCCCATCGCATTATTGCAAATTCCAAAAATGCAATTTTCCATATTTCTAGCCCGGCAAAGAAGATGAAGACAGAAGCTAGGGGACGAGAATTCGAACCTTTAATTATATCATAAGAATCTTAAGATATTTTTCGAATAGATAGAAATAGTTAGTCAGGGATTTCTCCTCATATTGTTGGAGAAACCATTCTTTGCTAACATGGCTCAGCCTAGCCTGTGAAAAGCCGATCCTAGCGTGTTTTATTAGCCCGCTGAGCTTCCGTGCCCAGATAGACGAATTTTTTTCTTTTTTTATTAGAAGTCTTATAGTAGTCTTAGATTTTGCATTTTGATGCAGGGAAATTGCCAAAGCATTTGACGATTGACACATTAGAATATAAAGGACTAGTAAATAAAATTCTAGATAGGAAGTGGGTTGGTCTCAAAATAAATGAGTCCGGTATTGAATTTGCAAATAGGTTGCCTTCAGTAATCCCAGTAGGCAAGTAGGGATCAAGGTATTCAAGAGGAGCAGGTTGTTCCAGCTAGATACAGCCAAGAATTCCTGACTATTGCATGGGAACAGATTGCAGCCTGCAATCCGAACTAAGGACGGGTTTTTGGAGTTAGCTCACCCTCGCGGCTCTAGACCTCCTGTTTAGAAGAATGAATTTCCGAGAAGCTTGTAAGCTTTACTGGGTATGCCTTATATGTATCATATTTATACTTAATGCTCTCTAATTCTACTGGAATTCCTATAAGAATAAGAATTTGTTAGGAGTAAATTCCTTGAACTGATTGATCCGTAGCTTTAGCGTAGAATCCCTTTTTGACTCTGTACCCTTGATTCCACATTTATCCAATCGGTACTCTTTATTTGATCTTTCCATTTATTGGGAATTCGTTCGACTGACTTATTCAGTCAATTCAAATAAGACGTATCTTTCCTGGCTACTACGGTACCTTTTGCGGGCACTGACTCCCTCCAACTCAATCAATATCAAGAACATGTCGTGAGCATGGGGGTTTGGCCGACTACTAAACTATTGGCTAGGGCTAGGCTAGTTATAGCTTCTATAGTGAGTGGCCCTTCCGCAGAGCTTTTTTTTGGCTTTTTTCATCTTTCCATCAAAGAGTTGCACTAGCGCTTTTATTTGCGAACCCTTTTGTTTAATCCTAACAAATAAAATAAGCTCTTTCGATTAGATACCTTTTTTCTTTTTTTAGTTAAATGGGTATTTGCTTCTGCAATTCCAATTATATCAATACTTTACTTTATTTTATTTACTCCTATGACTCGAGAAAGTACTAATTAATTAATAGGGGCGAACTTGAGGTGCAAGCCGTTTCTTGTTGCGCCAGAGGAGAAAGCGTGTCGACTGGCTCCGGAGGAGGGTTTGGATCACAGACGATCGGAGATTTTGGATTGAGATGGACAAAATCATTCCATTCGGAATTCTTTGCTTTCTTAAAGCGTCGGACTTCTAAATTCTCATAAGGGCCTCCAGGAATTTTTTCTACTGCTTGTTGAATTATTTTAATAGATTCCCTCATTTCACTGACTCGTTTGTGAGAAAGCGTGAAAAAATCCAAGAGACTTGAATTTTTGACTTCAATAATCAGAATTATATGAATTGTAGATACAAATTCGAATTAGCCAATAAATTGGCTATCGTCTTTTCAATATAAATTATTGCAATATTAAAATTGCAATATCAATAAGGAATATTGACTATTGTATTTTTGAGTTTGCAAAAAAAAATATTTTGTAAAAAAAAAGGAATGGATATGGATAATTTCGTATCTAACTCGATAAAGGCAGGCGCAGGATCCCTTCCCTGATTGGAATCCCGTCCTCCATCAAAGAGGGTATCTCTAGTCCGAGAGTAGCTCCACCGACCGGAACACTGAGAGGTTCCTCAATCTTCGGAGAATGCGGCGTTGGATTAGAGAAAGTTCTCTGTTCCGAAACGGATCCTATAAAATATTTCACTTTTTCTATGATGCTTAACAGGGATCATCGTACATTACGAAAGAAGCTTCGGACTCATATTGTTCATGGGTTGAGAACGGGAGTTGAACTCTAGGAGGCCGAATCCCCCCCTGTTCCTCAGTAGCTCAGTGGTAGAGCGGTCGGCTGTTAACCGACTGGTCGTAGGTTCGAATCCTACTTGGGGAGCTTGGCCCCTGGCAGGATAGGTGAGGAATCACTCTTGATCTGATCTATTGGGGCCTACAACTCTGCGGTTCCCTCCGGTCCGTTCCCGGGTTGGGTTAGGGGAAGATCCGAGCGATTGCCTTCGCGGATCCAAACGTGCTCACAAGGCGCACAATAAGAATAAGACCAATAGAGACTTCATAAGGGACCATTTGAGCTGCAGAAGGCTTTTGACAGTTTGTGGATCGAGATGTGATTCGCTTTTTGAGTAATAGTTTCTTTCATTTGGTGTGCTCTTCCTGGAACCGGTAATAGGCTCAATTTGGTGCATTCTACTTTGCTGTTTCTACTTCTCGTCCCGGGGTTTCCACAATTGATGAAAAAAGTGCAGGGTAAGTATTGTATAATAGTTCGGTTTTCCGCGATTTTTTCCATTCCTCTGTGTAAATAGCCTAATATGGGTTCACAATCAATAACCTTCATAAGGGACCATTTGAGCTGCAGATCGTAATGCTCCTAGGAAGGAAGGACACTTCAAGAGAATCAAAAAAGGCAAAAGAGGGTAAATCGGCCACTTTAAGATTACCATCTGGGGCTTTTTTTCATCGGTTCCAGGGGAAGACCAAAGATCTTGCGCGGCAGGTCCGCCAGAAAAACTCAAAAGAGAAAGAAGTTTTTTTAGGCGCTTTTGAGTTTCCTAACACGGAATAAAAAAAAGGCCAAATCCCATTGACATAATAACTGAAAGTGGGCAGGCCCTGACTCACCCTCCGTGGACGAACCTTGCGGAGGAAACCTTGGGTTTTCGGGGCATTGGATTCTAATATGTAGGAGGAGGACGAATTTCGTCTTATTTATTCTTTTTTTGGTAATGGACCTACAACCCTTGCTTGTGGACTAGCTGCAGAGCTAACCTTTGTTCTATTGGTTTGGTGGTTGCTACCAAGACGATTTCTTTATGCCCATCAAAGAACCTCGAGATGCTAATCCACGAAAAACGATACGAGAAATGAAGAATACTAGACCTGTTGGACTCGCAAAGTAGGATCCCCAGTCACTAACGTAAACAAAGTAGAAAAAGCCAAAGGCGAAGCTCTCGTCTTTCAAAGAGCAAACGGAGGGCTAAAACCTGCTTTTTGAATCGGATTGTGAATTAGGATTGTATGCAAGAAGGGATTCGGAAACAGGAAAGCGTAGAAAAAAACCCACAACCCCTTGGGGTTACCCTGCGCTTGGGAGAAGAACTAGGAAAAGGAAAAAATATAGCGCCTGGTGGGGAGATATGCTAGCAGGTAATGGCTCAGCTTCTACTTAAAAAGCGTTTTAAGCGGGTTTCTCGATTTTTCCCTATCAGCTGTAGGAAGGAAGGACACTTCAAGAGACCGAGGCCCCTACCTACCTTATGGGTAGGTAGGGGGAAGGAAGAGTGGGTCAGAGGGAAAAGGAAATCCAAAAGGAACTCGAGTTTTTGGCGCGATTACTGAGGAATTGAGAGAATTGAATTTTACCAAAATAGTTTCATTAGCGGTCTTCCGGGTAGAGAGCCTAGCAGATGGGGCCCCTATTCCGTGCAAGAGGAATCGCGCACATCACCAGGGAGAAATCGTTCCAAGAGGTGATGAGCCTGATGAGTCAACCAAAGGGAGTGGGCCCTTTAAACCCCTAGGGCGTAAGCACAAAAAAAGACCCAAAATTTCAAACATGTATCTAGAATTACTGGAAAAAGAGTCAGATGCTTCTTCTATTCTTTTCCCTGGCGCGACTCATTGGTAAATCAACTTTGATTCTCTAGCTGGAACAACCTGCTCCTCTTGAATACCTTGATTCAAGGACAAAGAATTTCCTGCTGCTATCACAAAAAATACAAGAAGTCGACTAGGTGGACTGGTCCGAGTGAGGAGAAAAAAAAGCTGCTTCGGATCTAAGGGTCCTCTCCGCTGAAGCTAATCAGAAATCTCCTGCACTCCGTTCTCCAGAGTTCTTGACCAGTGGAGTCAAGTGGAGAAGGCGGTTGCAGCCTGCAATCCGA
Organism: Avena atlantica; assembly: GCA_910589765.1. NCBI lineage: Eukaryota > Viridiplantae > Streptophyta > Magnoliopsida > Poales > Poaceae > Avena > Avena atlantica. The sequence continues at coordinate 479,818,316 of OU342733.1, forward strand.
ACTGAGGACGGGTTTTTGGAGTTAGCTCACCCTCGCGAGATCGCGACCCTTTGTCCCGCCCATTGTAGTATATGCCCGTAGCTTTCTTCTGGGGCCCCTTTTAACGGGTCAGTGGAATCTTTATGCCCCAGTCGAAGACCCCACCGTGGTATCGCCAATAAGACCACCAAAGGCCTTTGTGGGGTTTTATTGAAAGTGTTCGGAAACATCAGGAACGTAACAGATATTGCAACCGAAAGAACAAGCAACGGATTTCGCGCTCATCCCTTGCTAAAGCGCATACGTTTTCTTGCTCCTTGGCGCCGAGAACTGAAGATTGTGTGGGTTGTAAAAGATGCGAATCCGCCTGCCCGACAGATTTTTTAAGTCTCATAACAAATTAAAAGTTGCTCCTGCTACTCAGCCTAGAGCCTAGAGCCTTGAGCAAGAAGCAAAGTGGAAACGGGAGCTTTCCCACCAAGTACCGGCATCCAACTCTTCTCTTCCGTAAGCAAAGGGGATTTCAACGAGATAGGGAGCTGTACAATTCCGTGGCTACGAAAAAAGATTGGATCAAATATACGTGTCCTAGAAAAGAGGGAGGAATGAACGACCGTAACGGATGTTGGCTCAATCCGAAGGAAATTATGCGGTCAAATCGTCCGCGGGTACATAAACTGCTCCCGTTAAAAGGTGGGTACCTTTCCCTAAATCCTTATCCCGCTAGCCAGATCTCTACCATCTTATTGATCGAAACCTAGGGATACTTATTTCTTTTCTTGATCCTGAATCTGTGCGTGCAGGCAACATCAATTTCTCACCTAATGGTATCTTTGTTCTACCGGCACATACATTTCGATTTCCTTGGTCAACGGAAGTCACCTTTTCTTTTTCCTTGTTTTCGTCATGCGTCGATTCAACATTAGTTGGACTTTGTAGCTTCAAGGACGTAGTCATCCTCTCAAGATTTGGGTTGATAAACAAGATCAAAAAGCAGTGGCAGAAGAACCTTCAACAAGGCATGGGTCTTTTTTCATTATTAGTTCTATCTTCCGAGTGGACTTTTTGGATAACAGGTAGTTTAGAGTTTAGGGATTTGTTCAAAATAGCTAATAACTGGATTCCTAATAATGGAATTAATTCTTTACTTACTACTTTGTGTGCTTTTTTATTATTCCTTGGTGCAGTTGCGAAATCCGCACAATCAAAATCTTTAGTTGGATCGCTACCATGTGGGGAGGTTCGAGAACTTGATGAACATACCAACCAGTATGTGAATCCGTAAGTGGAGGAAGAGAGGCTATATCTAGCTTTCCCTGCCTGGTGAGCCTAGTCTTTCCATGCTTTCAGTGGCATATGACTATCTGAATGCCATATACCAATCTCAATCCTCTCCCTGAGTAGGCATGGGCGCCCGCCTAGATGAAGGGATTGGATCTTTGATTGAGTAATTTTTATTTTTTTATTGACCTCCTCTCTGGTACATTATGCAGTAGACCCATAATGGGAAATCAAAGTGTCAAATTTTTGAATTAAATAAAAAGCCCTTTTAACTCAGTGGTCAAAGCAAGGCATTCAAGTCCAAGAAATTGAGAGCCCGGACCCGTTACATGAAATGCGCCAAAGCCAAAGCAAGCCACCCCTGCAAGAAATAAATGAATTCCAAAGATCTTGGGAAAATCTAAAGAGGGGAGATTTAGTACCTTTTCTTGCATTTTCATAACTCGTGACAGCAATCCAAGGACGCATACCCAAACGGAAACTAAGTTCCCACTCACGCTCATGGATTCAGCAGGCAGTTTAAAAGGTTGACCTATTTGGGAATCTCCGGATCTATGCTTATTTTCAACTCCCCGAAGCATTTCGTCGCTTGCTACGCCCTTCCTCGTCTCTGGGTGCCTAGGTATCCACCGCAAGCCTTTCCTCTTTTGACTTTGCTAATCTCTCCTTTTATCCTTCTTAAAGGAGACAAGCACATATTACCGTAACCTAGTGATTAATATATCATGTACTTCGTCGAGCAATCAATCCTTTTTCCATTCTTGTTCTTAGGTTGTCCTTTTCTCTTTCGTTTCGAAGGAAATCCTCCATTTTATGTAGTTTACCCAGATCTGGATTGCTGAAATCCCTAACTTTCAGATGTCACCATTTTGGCGGTGTATTTGGATAATATTGTGATTACTGGTGAAGAAATCCAATGGCAAGACAGGGAGAAGCATTTGAGGTAAAGGATCTTGGACCTCTTCGATACTTCCTCGGCTGCACCTTGAAAAGGAAAACGCTCAAAAACGGGGTCTAAAAAGTAAAAACTCTCTCCTCTTGATCCGGAAACATTCTTATTTGGCGCTGGGCAAGGTCACTACTTAAAAAAAAGAAAAAAAGGGTCTAGAGGGTATTTTGGATATCGTGGAGGTAACTGACGATGAATTCGTCTCTTGCTGAACACCAAATAGGAGGCAGAAGAGATAAATGACAACTATCTCTAGTGCTCTGGTGCAATCCTTACCGACAGAAAAAGATTGCAGTCAGGTTGATAATAATCGAGTGCCATTACTTTGTCGGTCCGAACCAAGGAATCCGTTAGAAAAGCTCAGCTCCAATCAAGAATCCCCATGGGACCCCAAGAATTCTTGGTATACGCTCATTCCAATCCTCAATTCTTTGCTTTTCAGTAAAGGGTACACACTAGTTTCTTTTTACTTATTCCATTCTCTGTCTTGCTAAACACAAATCCTTCTTTATTTAATCCCTTTTGCATTTCTTCAATGATTAATTGGAATTCCAACCATTCAAGTTCTACTATCTCTTGTTGAAAGAAGGAAGGATGTTGGGTACTCTTGGCCTTGGGTCTATCAAGCTGAACAGTTCGGATCCCAATCTCCTTTTAGTAATAGATCTTTTTGATATGTCTCAGTCTCAGCGGCAAGGAAGAGAAAATGCATCGAGTCGTTTATCAAGAAAGTGGACGAGCAGTTCTTTTGAATGTACCACTTTTTTGATCGGGTATCAAACGGGAACTGCGAGCAAATAAAACACCTTTCAAAAGTATTAATACAGTCACATGGATGGTAAATGCATGAATGTGATGGACTAAAAAATCCGCAGTTCCTAATGGCTTCGCCCCCTTCAAGGACAATGCCGGCTTATCGATATCCGACTCATCACAGCCCTAATTCTGTGATCATGATATGCTAAAAGCATCCCCTCCACCATAGTAAGAAGTAACGGGTCTACGCCCTGCTTCCTTGTTCGGTTCTGGTTACGGGAACGGTTGGGAGATGATCAGATTGATCATGTGCGCAAGAGAGCCATTCAAGTGGGTCAAAAAAGAGATATGAATACCTTAAGCAGGTAGAAATAGAAAGAAAGAATTTTGCTAAAATGGAAAAGGGCTTTCTTTCTAAAGAAAGATGCTAATTTGATTAATATCAGGAAATGGAATGAATTTATGCTTCACTAATTGAATGATAAATGCACGCCAATAAGTAGCGATCAAATCAAGGAAATCGATCAAACGATCTCAATACCGTGAAAGAGAAACTTCCCAGAGCAAGAGCGTCAAGCTTGGCATGAAAGGCAGTGACGTCAGAAACCTATTTTTGCAAAGGTTACAGGAAAAGGCATACCAAAGATTTTTGGAAAGACACATTGAAATGGAAGCTCTCGAACCTATTCCGTCGTTTCCTGACCGATATGAATGCACATATTTACCCTCGCCTCGGGAAATACCACCAGTAGAGTCTGCAGAAGGTGTCGTTCAGGAGAGATGCTGGGTACGACGGCCCGCCCCAGTACTGTCTTCCTTCTTCGTTTTTGAGAATTTTTTTCGCTATCTTTTTCCGAGAACCACCTAAGGTTCCACCAACTCCAACTAAAAGAATAAAATAATTTCTGTTTTTTGACCGGAAGACCTAGAGCTAACTACCGAGACTTTGGGCTATCCGGGCACGTACTCCTCTCTATCCCCCTCCTTGGCACGAACACTTGTTTCCAGCCACCTATGGCCTTCCTCACAGCTCAAAACATGAGAATATTAGACCTAATCCTGCACCTCCCCCCGGATCTGTATTTCAAAAGCGGATTCAGCAGTTGAAACTCCATTTTCCGAGATACTATTACTCGACCAGGAATCACCAACCACTATAGTTAGATTTATTCGATTTCTTGGAGTTTCTACACGCGGAGGAAGAGGGAACGAGTTTCGAAGAAAATAAAAACAGGTTTACTCCGCCCCAACAAAAAGAGTCACGAGGCTCGATAATGACCAATGGGTTAGGATCTGAGGAAGCTTAGTTTGGATGATGGAATATTCGCTGTTCTGATTGTTGAGATACTGCAAATCCACTTATCCAACAATTTCAGTACGTATATTTCCCGACAAACCCGTTACACTAAGACCGACGGAAACACGTATGGGCTCAGGAAAGGGTCCAAAGATTTTTGGAAAGACACATTGAAATGGAAGCTCTCGAACCTATACCACAGGAATCATGAATGAATCGAGGCAGAACGAACTCATGAAGCTATCCTTCTTCTTGGATCTCAAGATTCAAATGGAACAGTCCATTGAAGATGAAGCTAACGAACCAGGTTAGCCAGACGAAAGGAATGAAACATGTTGTGTCTGTTTCAGATCGAGATTGTGATGTGCCACAGTATGGCAGAGAACAGCGTCTATCTATGGTTTTTTTGATTGGATTAGGAATTCCCTCCGAATTTTTCTTATTTCATATCTTCAAGGCAAATCGACCCAATCCAGTCAACTCGATTCCGTTGATTCACTGTCCATTTGTCCTTCAACCGGATTAATGGTCAACGAGGTACTGTCAATAAGCCTGTTGGCACAGAAACCATTAAGACGCAAGGTCTTCCAAAAGTGGAACAAATCTTTGAAGAAGCTCTACCGGCGAGAAAAAGTGTTTGGCCCGAGCCAAAAAGAGGTTGATCCACCAACTAGCAGGGGGGACGGACAGGAACGTAGGAGCACAAGACTCGTAGTCACAAAACCTTATTAATCTATCTCTGAGGTGTTTGGGTTTTGCAAAACTCCATAGACACTATTTAGGATTAGGAATAGGTGTAATCAGACCTGCTTTTGACATATCTATTCTATCCTATTCTTCTAATAAGATTGTCTTTACGGATACTGGCATCACTGTACTCATTAACATTCCAACCTCTCAAATACTTTCTAAAGGATTGGTATGATAATTAGGAAGTCTTGATATTCCTTCGTGGAACCCCTTCTTCAATCTTAAATTGAAAAGCTTCCCCGGGCTGATGGACTATCAGCTTCATCAAGTCTATTTCATTGGAGTTCTTATGAATATAGCTCTCTCGAGTCGAAACTCCCGAGGAAGGCACAAGGTATAGACCTAATGAATGCGAACGATCCCACTACATCAGGACCCTTTCGACGTTGCACAAAAGCCATTACTTTACGTTCAGCTAGCACTAAAAAGGCTACTCCTCGACCTCTCAAACGGGTCAAACTCGAAAAAACCTGAATCTCAAATCCAAACCTTTAGCCCAATTTATCTCCCAGTGCTCCTCATTGGCACTATTAACCTCTTCTCTGAACCGTCCAGTCAGCACACCAGCTCTTGTCCTAATCTATATCGGGGTTGGCCACTGCTCAAACAAAGGGACCAAACAGAAGAGTCCCCAACCCCGAGTTGGCTCCTCTTCTCAATAATAAAGAGGAGATACAACACTCTAAAGCCAAGATGCACTAATAGCCAATCAAGGCTTTGAATTGAAAGAGGAACGTTTGCAACGATCACTGCTTGGGAGCTCAGCACGGTTTCACGTTCTATTCCACTACCCACTGGGGGTTCTTTTCACCTTTCCCTCACGGTACTACTTCGCTATCAATTCCAAAATCTGTGACTTTCTCTTTTCAATCCATTCTTTTTCGAAATCGATTTCGAAAAAGAACTACAAATCCTTAACTTTTCGAGGAATCCTTCATCAGTGGTTGTGAATGACTGACTTTTTCAATCCTTTCGACCTTGGTTCCGTAGGAGCAAGTCAGTTCCACGGGCGGTTTTTAATAAACCTCTTTAAGCAAGGCGATTCATGAAGGATTCCTCTCCTCTTCTAGTTGGGCTTAAGAAGGACTTGCCGCGGAGCCAAGGCCTATTTATGAGCCAGACCTAGAAAGTAAGTAAACAGGAATTAATTCTAACTCCGACATGATAAAAAAACTACGAGATCACCCCAAGGACGCCTTCGGCGTTAAAGAAAAAGAAAGAATTTTTAGTGAATTGAAGAACTAAATAAATAAAAAAGAGATACGATCTATTGTGCAACCTTCCCATCGAAACCCACCACACACGAATAAGTCTACTCTTCTTACCCCCTCTCCTCTACCTTTTGTGGCCCATCTATTCCTAGCCCCAAAAGCCGTATCCGTCCCCGCGTAAACTAATATCCCGTTAGCGTCCTGGTTAAAACCCAAAGCTTTGCTAAAGATACTGGTTCCATTCCGAGGAGAGGCCCTCCGTTTACCAATGCACCCTCCTCATATTTGATTCCGATACTGCATCATTCCACTACCTTCGTCTTTTTTTGTACCAACAAAAGGAAGCAGCTTTTCTTTTCGCTAATCCACTAATCCGTTTCCGAGGGTGAAACCTATTCCTGCTAATCCGTGGGTTCGGCTTGGCCCTGCTCTTTACTGAACTTCAACAACAACCTCCCTATCTGTTAATCCGATTCGTGGCCCTGCTGCTTTCGTTGCTAGCAGGAAGCCAAACAAACCAACCAGTGCCTTTTGAGCGCTGCTAAGCTAATATGCGCCAGAGAAAGGCACTTGTTGGGTTTAAGATTCGTTTTTTGCTAAATGTTACGGCCTAAATGCTGAACTATTGACCCTACTTGTTCGGATGGGTGTTCACCCCAAAGTGTTCCCGGACTGCATGCATACATCCGCTTGCGCAGAAGCGAGAACCCTTTCTGCTTTGACCGCTTGTATCTCCATGGTTTTCCAATGCGGATAAACAACTCCTAAAAGGTGCTAGCTAAAAAACAAATCGTAGGATTGATTCCTTGTGATCGATGAAATTATGCAGCCGGCAGTGAAAGAATTCAATCCTCTTGAAAGAGAGGGGTGCCCTTGGGAACGCAAAAAAAGCGGTTGCTATTGCAATAGGCAAAATAACCCAAAACAAATAGCCAGATGCCCGCTTTTTCCCTCCTTTTGGGGAAGAGGTTGAGGAGTAGGCGGCTCGACATTGGGTTTTGGAGACACACGTTCTACCTCGAAATGGTTGTGCTCGAAAGGCAGTTATGAATCGATTCACTAATCCAATTCCGATATCTTGATTTCGGAATAACTACATGCTTATTCGGAATTTTTGATTATTTTAAATCAGACTAGATTTTCGAGCGGGTGGGGGAACACACGAGTTGGGATTTGGGATTGGTTTGGATTGGACGGCGCACGCGGCGAAAGGGAGGGAGAGAGAGAGCCAAAGCAATTGAGAATAATACGGCGAAACATTTATACAAAACACCTATCCCTAGCACACGCAAGGGAACCATAGACAGGCAAGTGAAATCCAATCCACGAAATAATTTGATCCATGGACGGCACCCCTCCAAGCTACCATCAAATAAAGTTGACTACATATTTGATCCCTCACTTAACCAAAATTGTAAAAAAAATACAAGAAGTAGGAGGGGTTTAATCATGAACTATCGTTTAAACGCTAATTAGACTAATAACAAATTCGCTTTCTGGATCCTCGAATTGAAAGAGAGATTGAGCCGGGGTCGACCCCAAAGCCATAATGTCTCAAAACGAAGAGGCTATAGAGAAACTTTGATTTTTCCTTTGTCTCGAACTTCGTGAAGAACTCCATTCTATCTCTCCAACAAAAAAGTGAGCGTTTGTATGGTCTGGGGAAGCTTACCTGTCTTATAGTTTAGCTGCTTTATCTCTCTTTGGTTTTATCGCTTGTTGTTTTGTATGGTTCAATAATACGGCTTATCCGAGTGAGTTTTATGGACCCACCGGGGAGTTATCCGTCGGAACAACAACCTTGCCTATCTATTAAAAAGAAGTGAATTAGCGCCTGCAGATTTAGTAATGTGTCAGGCATCAACTGAAAAATAAGAATTTCCACGCCCACCAATCACTTTCTGCGGAAGCTCAATCAATGGCCACTACCGACAAGGGGACAATATATTACATTGAACAAGAAATTGGAATGGAATAATATAGATTCATACAGAGGAAAAGGTTCTCTATTGATGCAAACGCTGTACCTAGAGAAGACCAGGAAAAGATAAGGATAAAGCCTCTCACTCTGAAGGAATTCAAAAAAGTTGATGGACGAACAGGAAGAAGCAAGCTGAAGAAAGGCGCGAGAGAGAGTTGATACTCCCCTCTTCCACAATTAGGTGAAGACCAGGAGGGCCGTCCACCTCACGTCAACCTTCCACTTCCCTCCCCTCGATAGGTCCCAGGTGGGCGGACGAGTGCGACCCGGAACAGCCTCTTGAGCCTTGGCCTGAGCTCCCAAGCAGTGGGAGGGGAAAGTGATCTCTGACCGCGTGCCTGTTGAAGGTTTTTCGCAGCAGTCCAAGGGGTTGGTTCACTTTTGGTCATGCTACCTTTGCTTTGCTCTTCTTTTTCGGACACATTTGGCATGGCGCTAGAACCTTGTTCCGAGATGTTTTTGCTGGTATTGATCCAGATTTGGATGCTCAAGTGGAATTTGGAACATTCCAAAAAGTGGGAGATCCAACTACAAGGAAACATGCAGTCTGATACACATTGTTATGGTATCTTTGACCTCTCTTTTTTGATTTGGCTTGGGAAAATAAAATAAAGTAAAGTATTGATATAATTGGAATTGCAGAAGTGTCCGGCAGACCCTATCGAGTGAGCTATTATGGCCACGAGCCACACCAGGTAAAGCCCAAGCCCCTTCCCCTTTTCCATGGGTTCCAGCTGAGAATTCTCTTTCTAACTTGAGGCGCCAGGTCGGTCCCATTTCCCAAAGATACACCGATTAAGAAACCGAGAAGTCTAGATTATGGAGACTCTCTAAGTTTTTCTAAGATTTCCTGTGTCTGTACTACTTCACTTTAGACCCGGCATATTGAAAGCGAGGCTCGCTATAAGGGTCATAGCTAGTTCAGGGCTCAGATAGAAGTTGAGCCCGGCTAAATGAGCTAGAGCCTGGGGGTCTTGAATCCCCGGGGGAAGACTTCCGAGAAGCAAAAACCCTGAGTTACCCAGTTGGGCTAAAACTCCTACAATGGGGAAGACAAACCGAAAAAGACGGAGATTGGATGCAGTTACTAATTCATGATCTGGCATGTACATAATGAAAACTTCATTCTCACATGAACTAATCCTGGCAGTTATGAAACTAATTGACCGCATGCTAATTAGCGGCTAAATGGATGCAGAAGAATATGCCCCGGGTCAAGCCCTCGCTCAGAACTAAATCATCCTGCGGCACTCCCAATCAAAAACCAGACTTCCAAGATCCATCTCACTCAGACCCTTTAGAATGTAGCGGATAACAACGGAGTGGGGATATCGAATTGGTCAGTTGGAAACTCCACGAGCACCAACTAAACTAGCAAGTTGTCCTGTCTCCTGAGAAAAAATCCCAAAGATCAAGTTTGTTAACACCTTTCACCAAGAATCAAGCAGTGAGGAAGCATTGGAAGAGAAGAATCTGGAAATAGTAAAAATTCTAAGAATTGCAAATCTAAAATAAATAACTAAAGAATCAAAATTTTGATTTAGTAAAACCGATCTACTGCCAACAAATACCTTCTTTCTTTTCTCTTTTGTTGTCATAATAAAGTGCATTTGTACACCCGCTTATCTTTCTATAGAAACTTATCTCTAAATGATTTTGAGATAGGACAACTTGTTTCTGGAATTACCCCTGCTACGTAGAATGGGATAGTGTCAACGTCCTTCATTATAGTACCGAAGATTCTAGGGGGCTGGCCACTAGGATGGATTTTTTTTATTTTGATACCTAAAAATGCAAAAACCAATATAATCATGAAAGGCTAATTTTTCGGGAATTTTAGACCAAGCTTTTTGGATGTTAAATACCATTGGATGGGTTACTTTTTATTGGCATTGGAAACAAAACTAGGATAAAGTTGAGCCAAAAGGTCACGATTCAAGCGGCAATAAGAAAATTTGGAAATAGTAAAAATTCTAAGAATTGCAAATCTAAAATAAATAACTAAAGAATCAAAATTTTGATTTAGTAAAACCGGGGTGGTCCACAGGGTTCATAACTACCCCTCTTACTACGGGTCGTTTGCGGATGAATTAGTCGTTGTTGTTCTTGTTTCTTTAGTCCCCTTAGTAGTCCCTATACCTGTCATAGAAACGATGGAACCCACTATTTTTTTAGTATCATTAGAATTAATTTGTTATTTCGCATAGAAATAACTGAACGGGAGTGCGGTTTGAACTATTGATTTACGTAATTGGAAGTAACCAATTAGGTTTACGACGAAACCTAGAAATTGATCACTGATCCAATTTGACTACCTCTACGGGATAGACCTCAACAGAAAACTGTTGAGTAACGGCAGCAAGTGATTGATCGCTTCTGCGCAAGCTATTTCCGAACCTGCCTGCCTTCGGGGAGATGGGTTGGGTCATACGCGGGACCTACCCCGAGGAAGGAGGCTTGAGGCGCGCTAAATCAAATGGTTTTATCAACACGGGGCATGGAGCGTATGAATTTCCTTAAATGTAGATAGACCAAAAAAGGGAATAAAGGGATAGGAATAGGAATTATAGGATCATGTCACATGACTTATTCCATTTCTACTCTATGGGATCTTACAGAGCCTGTTCATGGATGACATGGTGGGCCAATAACACGGCAAGAGGTGGACGGCAATGAAATTGAGGGTAATGACAACAAACTCAATCCCAACACTTAATGCAAACGGCTCTGAATGGTCTAAAGATACGAATTATTCGACCGAGATGGGTTTACCTCACTCGTTTGTAGAAACACTTTCGAAAGAACAAACATATTTTTGGAGTAATAAAGATACTGTACTCCGCACAGGCTACACCGCATCCTTGAATGCCTGAATGATTCTCTCTTTGTCTCCTTTCTTGGGCTCATATCCTAGCCCGAATCTCTCATCAGCAGAAGGGAGCAAGTGCACTAGCAGTTTTGATTGTGTTCTCCGCCTTTTTACCAGGAATGCAATGAGGAAAGACAGATAAACACATCGCCTCATTTAAGACTTTCAAAGCATCAGTTGAATGACTATTCTGCTCCATTCGGAAATACGCAAAAGTATGTCCCTTATTTGAGATCTCTTAAGATCAGTTTGGACCCGGGTGAATCAGTTCAGTGGCACTGCGCTGGGTCGGTAGGTTTTTGTTTTTACTTTTTGATTCTTGCTTGAATCCAGTCGCTCGATAGGAGCTCCCACAGGTCATCCACCCGGGGTGGGTTGGGAATTATGCCTAGATCCCGCGCAAATGGCCCTTTCGTTTAGTTTCGATCCATCCGTGCTTAGAGGAGAGAGGAAAGCAAGAATCAGAACCCATTTGAATCTCCCTTTCATTTGGTAAATATAAGGCTAATGTGGTGGGACTGGGAGGCAGCCAACCCTGCGTAGTGCTAGACTAGAACACCCTATCCCCCTTGTAAAGGATTTCTCCATAATGACCATTAACAGTTGTTCTATCAATTTTATAACAACTATCTTCAACATGCGTGGACCTGGAATGACTATGCATAGATTACCACTTTTTGTGTGGTCCGGATAGTTATCCAGACCGTCAAATATTGTAGATACTAAGCCGGTGGATACCGATTCAGGAAATGCAGCCTGCAATCCGAACTGAGGACGGGTTTTTGGAGTTAGCTCACCCGACTACGCCTTTCGGCCTGATCTTAGGCCCTGACTCACCCTCCGTGGATGAACCTTGCGGAGGAAACCTTGGGTTTTCGGGGCATTGGATTCTCACCAATGGGGTCAAGGTCGGCCAGTGAGACGATGGGGGATAAGCTTCATCGTCGAGAGGGAAACAGCCCGGATCACCAGCTAAGGCCCCTGCTTAATCAATGACTCCGGTAGTCACCTGAATCACTCTCTCGGATAGCCCACAGCCTGCTGAGAAAGAAAAAAAAGCGAGAGAGATATCGTTGCGGATAAGCCACAAACCAGGCTCTAATGTTCTGAAAACAAGCCTTGCTCACCAACCAAGACTTCCCATTTTTTGGCGAGATGATCGGATTTCGTTCCCCATTTTCGATAAGGTATTAGTTTAGGTCTCTGCTGAAGGGAAAAAATGGAGAATATCTTTAAGAACCCTAGACTGAATTTCCCTTCCTCGTCTCTGGGTGCCTAGGTATCCACCGCAAGCAGGCAACAACGGTTCTGCCTGACCCTACAAAAGTCATTTTTTTTGCTCCAACCAGATGGACAGGGGCTGCATAAATACTAATACAGTCTTCCATCCCGCCTTCTGAACCGAACCCTGGAGAAAGACTTCTTGAACAGAACAGAGCTGCAATTCTAGAAACTTCCATTTTCCATTGATCTGGGCGTTGCTATTAAAAGTGGGTCTACCCGCCCCGGCGTATTGGCGTAGTTGGCCTGGCTCTGAACTTACCCACAATGGTTGGCCATACAATCGCACCCGAACTACAACAAAATGCAAATCAAGAGGGCTTAAATGGCCTATAGTAGGGCAAGAAATATTGAATGGTGATGTAGGCGGGGGTTTCCGAGGAATCCAAATTTCAGCCACAATATTATAAGTCTCTTCCTCTTGACCAAATTTGTAACCCTCATTAGCAGATTCATTTTCAGTAGTTTCCCTGATCAAACTAGAGGTTACCAAGGCATTCTAGTTACCAATGCTTTAGGATCGGCCTATTAAAATGATAGTTGTTCGAACAAGATATTGGGTATTTCTTTGTTTATTCAGAATGGAAAGATTCTGAATTCAGTTAACGACGAGATTTAGTATCTTTTCTTGCCTGAGACAAAAGGAGGGACTGTCAAAAAAACGGATGAAACCAGCTCTGGATTATGCTCCCTCAAAATCCCATTTGTTTTATTGAGGAATCACTCTTGATCCGGCCGCTGTCCTTAGTAGCGGGTTGGTTACATCTACAACCCAAATGGAAACCAAGCCTTTCGTGGTTCAAAAACGCAGAATCTCGTCTCAATCATCATTTGTCAGGACTTTTCGGGGTAAGTTCTTTGGCTTGGACAGGGGCCGGAGTCCTACTCATAGCGATCTCGTAGAATTGGGAGAAGCCGTAGGTGTTATTGCGGGTCAATCAATTGGGGAGCCCGGGACTCAACTAACATTAAGAACTTTTCATACTGGCGGACACGGGAAAGAATGAGCTTTCCCCTTCGATTGGAATGGATTCACAATAATCATAGCATAGATAGACGGGGGCACCAACCCCAACTCTTGCTCGATACAATCCCCTTGTTTTGGGAGCTTGTGGGGCCCTATCTATTCAATCTCTCGAGCCCCAAGAAAACCCCCCTCTCCCTCGGACCAGACGCGAGCCCCTCCTTAGGCGGATTTCTCCTTTTGCTCCTCAGCCTACGGGGTATTAGCAACCGTTTCCAGTTGTTGTTCCCCTCCAAAAGCGAAGGCAGCTCTCTGGGTCCCTACCGACGCTGGGGTGCGCTTCTTATGATTATAAGTTATAGTAATAACTAGGAATATTCTAGTAATGGAATTCCGATTCGAGAGAATAGGAGAACAGTAGCCTGACGGTGCTGGTAAGGTCGGGACCGTGGTCGTCCGTCTCCGCTTTGCCGGCCGATAAGATCACTGAGGCGCATGTCTCAGCAACACAAAACGAGGGTTTCGCTCGTTATAGGACTTGACCAAACATCTCAAGTTCTAACAAATTGACTGTTTGTGTGATAAATTCTTTGAGTTAACTTGCTATTAGAGAAACACGTGGGCTCAGTTGGTGAGGACTCAAGAGGCCAAGGATGAAAGTTTTTTTGTTGACAACGTGATCGGGAAAGGGCTTGAGTTGGGTTAAAAGCGCGGAAGGTATTTGCACCATCACCGTCCTCAAGTCCGTGCCTTCCTAAGTTGGTCCAGAATTTGATTTCTATAGAAGAGGGAGATGCTTTATCGAAGGAAATAAGAAAAAAGGGTATGTTGCTACTCTTTTGAAAGCCCAAGTTATGCTATTGAAAATTCATTCCCTCGAGCCCTGGGCGAGTCGGCCGGGTCTTTCCCTCTTGTTTCTTTTACACACTAAATTACGAATTTTTTTCTTGGTCATTGAGATTCGTGGATAATTTAGAATAATTCAAGTCACACACTCCCATAATCCGCCCAGTACCTCTTGGTCCTGAATAGCAGAATAGGACGAACGAACCGGCCCCCGCGGTCTAGGGTTCCTCGAATAATGCGATATCTCACACCGGGCGAGCGAAATGGGAGCAGCCTAAACCGTGAAAACGGGGTTGTGGGAGAGCAATACAAGCGTTGTGCTGCTAGGCGAAGCGGTTGAGTGCCGCACCCTAGATGGCTAAAGTCCAGTAGCCAAAAGCATCACTAGCTTACGCTCTGACCCGAGTAGCATGGGGCACGTGGAATCCCGTGTGAATTAGCATTTTCGTTTCTACGGTTGGGCAGCCGCCGCCACGATGAGCTCTTGCTGTTGGCTGGCGAAGTTTAACAAGAAGTAGGCGGAGTAGAGGCAGCAGTTGCGGGCTCAGGTGCGGCGTGACCTAAAGGGTCTTTTCATCGCTTTGGCCTGGAGCCGAGTTAGTAAGGACTTTGCCAGGTTTGAACTCAAAAGTCATTTACGCCCAGTATTTCCTCTTATAGCCTTCGTGGCTCTTGAGATCATTTCATAAATGAATGGCTTTTACCAGAAATAGTAGCTAACTAAGTACGACCGACCTTCCGACACCATTTCTTATTCACCGCGAACTAGCCCATATCTCTCTCATTCCTTTCTTACAAACAAAATGCCGAGTACTTTTCTTAACAATGTATGAAGCATAGTGGTCTAATGACAAGGGCCGACGACGGAAGCTCGGGACGGAGCATGGAACGGAGCCACTACGAAGAAATTCTGGGAGTTACGAAAGAAGCTTCGGACTCATATTGTTCATGGGTTGAGAACGGGAGTTGCGAGAATGGGATTTCTACAACGATCGAAAACCCCTCAGGTAGAATCTGAGAATCGAGCCGTGAAAAAGATTCAACAAAAGACAGAAACAAATCACTGAGCGGTCATTTAGGGGCCTTAGCTGGTGATCCGGGCTGTTTCCCTCTCGACGATGCCATGTTAGGCCGTGTGGTCGACGCCTTGGGCAAGGCGTTTTGTTCTTCTTCGCATCCGTTATTTTGGCACAAGTTTTTTTGGTTCTCAAAAAGAAACAGTTTGTGTGTGGCCGTCGTATCTGCTCGCCCCCTTCTTCATTCATCCATTTAGGTCAGAATGGATCCAGGGAACCTTTTAGGGGACAGCCCTGAAAAAATCCTCTTCCCCATTACTTACAAAAAGTGAGCCACCGGTTCAGGTACAAGATACTATCATTCCGTGGGTCTTGAGTTTGAAAGACGACTTCGGTTCACACGTGAAAGTGCTTCGAAAGGCACCGGCTCCGTGAAATTCTTGCTGAAAGCCTGTGCTGGCACTCAATCAAGTAGTAGCGAAAACGCGGCTGAGAGTAAGCAATCCCCTTTGCTAGTGGTTGAGTCATGATCAGAGTTCTATGGTGGCGAACTTAATGGAGTAAGTTATTCTGATCCTGCTACTGTAAAAAAATATGCGAGGCGTTCTCAATTAGGGGAAATTTTTGAATTAGATCGAGCTACTTTGAAATCAGATGGTGTTTTTCGCAGCAGTCCAAGGGGTTGGTTCACTTTTGGCTTAATCCAAAGTTCCAGACATTTGTTAAATGAGAAAGAGACCCCCCAGGCCCGGGTACCGCGGCCTACCAAAGTGGTAGAGACAGGGAAGATATGGCGCGCGCAAGTGTATTCTTAAATGTTATTCACCTGACCCCCATCTTGTGACTTGCTTTCTTCAGTAGAGGTGTAGGCGCTTTCTAGAAGTAGAGTATGCAGTGTACTTATGTTATGGCGCTGAGAGTCCAACAGAAGATATTTGAGCATGTTAATCCAATCAGTTCTCCTCGGATTCCAATCCAATCTCCCAATCAGTGAGAAATAGACGGTCGGATGAGATCTCGAACGTTGTCCCTACCTACTGAGGAATCCAAAGTGTACGTAGAAAAAGGCTAACTAATACTAATATATAGAAATAGATATCTAGAAATAGAAACGAACTAATATATAGATAATCGAAATTGGTCGCTTCTTCTCACAACCGAATTTAGGTCTAGATAAGAGTTCCTCGGCTGCATCTTTCAGTGCCTGGTCAATTTAGAATAGTTCAATACCGTGGTCGAAGTCATTTCCACGGGGTGATCTGATCTGCCTCTTGCCTCTTCTACAAGGCTAATACCAGCTTAGTTAGCTTCCTTTCCTGAACAGATAAAGCGGGATGCGTGTTAGTTGGAGGTTGGTTTCTCATTATACTACACGATTACTCCTTTCACAATAGAAAAGAAAAAGAAGGCTCGGGTTTCATAACTGAATCCGAATCGGGATCAGGTTTAGCAGATGTTGTGGTAAAGTCAAAAGACCCTGAATCTCTTTCTCTGGTCTGTCGAACCAAATGAGGGGGAATGTCGAAAGACAAAAAAGTGAGGCAGGGAGCCTCCTCGTAGAGCAGTATTCTGAATATTTCAAACAGAAATATAAGAGAAAACCGTTCTAGCTGTTCCTGAATAGCTTCCTTCAAAAGGATTTCCGCTTGCTCGGTGAATGTCTTGCTAGAAGATAGAATTTCTTGGCTCTTGGTATTCAGACCTTGGACTTTTTTTTCGCTAGGAGCTGATCCATTCTTTAAGAGCTCTATACATAAAGAGAAGGCGTATTCACTTAAAGGACTGTGAAATCTACCCTATGCCCCGCAAAGTCTAGGCACCTAAATAAAGATGGGGAAATATATTTCGCGGAAAACCAGCTATATCCGATCTTGGTAATTCCAAGTATTCCATTATTATTATTAAATAAGAGAATATAGACATCACAGCCCTAATTATGTGATCATGATATGCTAAAAGTCTTCACTTGGTTCAAATCCGATAAAGGGCTTTTAAAATTCTTGATTCTCCTAGCTGCTCTCCATCCAGCAAGTTACTCTCTTTCAGAGGACAATATGAATATTATACCTTGTTCCATTAAAACACTCAAGGGGCGCCTTTCTCTCTATAAGAGCAGCGCGTTCCGAGGTCCTTTTTGACAGCCCATCTTTTTGTCTCAGTAGAGTCTTTCAGTGGCATGTTTCAGTCCTCCAAGAGATGGAAGGGCAGAGCTTTTTTTTGGCTTTTTTCATCTTTTCATCAAAGAGTTGAACAATGAAGATAGATGGCAAGTGCCTGATCGATTTGATCAGGCCGAAGAGGGAATAGTGCGCATTTTTCGTTGGGGATTCCTCAGCCGGCAACTTCTTCTACCAAGGGAGGGCTTGTTTCATTGAATTTGCTTCAGGCTCGCGATTCTAGAGGCGATCACTTTTCAATCAATTACGAGAGGCATTCGCTTCTCTGATCTTTAATAAGCGAAGCAACGAGCCTAGTAGGGGAAATACCTTCCTCAGGAATGTCATCAAAGCCAGGTTCCTCTTTCTTTCTCTCAATTGAAGAAGTAATTGGAAAATAAAACAGCAAGTACAAAAATGCTTTTAATGTCGAATCGGGATTCACTAAGACAGAAATCAAGCATTGGGTCGGATGTACTATTAAACCAAAATTGGGATTATCCGCAAAAAATTACGGTAGAGCGTGTTATGAGTGTCTACGTGTTGCATAGAAGACGGACGTGCCCATTCATCCGAAATGGATGTGATTCGAATGAAATTAGTACTATCATGAGTCATATGTATTGTAGACTCCAGACGAAGCAATGGTTTATCCTTCTTTATTCGTCTAATTGATTGCAATTAAACTCGGCTCAAAGATTGAGCCGAATCAATCACTCATTCTTAAAACCAGCATTCTTAAGTTTAAGATCAAAGACTCGGGATCTTTCTTAATCTTCAAAAAGAATAAAATTCCATAATGGAATGGTAGGATGAAAAAAAAAGAAGTCAGCTCAGGGCAGGGCCGGTGGTAATCTCAGATAGGAACTTGCCGGGATCGCTCCATGGTTAGAACCTCTAAGGGGCCCCAACGGTTTGGACCTTTTTTTGTTCTTCCACCCATGAAATAGAGAGGAAACGAGAATAATCTAGGCCCGGTCGCCTTTCTATGAAGGCGAGCAGCCCACACATTCGTTTCAGTTCTATTCGACTTCATAGTCACAATCCTATTTTTAAGTAGGACAAAAAGATGGGCTGTCAAAAAGGTAGAGGAGGTAGGATGGGCCCACTAACTCACACGTCATTCTTGCATCTCACTGACACTGGGCCCGAGAAACGGCAGAAAGCAAAAGGTGGACTCTTGGGGAAGATCAGCCTGTTATCCCTAGAGTAACTTTTATCCGTTGAGCGACGGCCAGTGATAGATAACCTTTTCGGCCTGGTATTGACAAACAAGCCCGCCTGGGAAAGTATGCTGTGGCGAACCCATAGCTGATGATAGAACTAGAATAGATATCTTTTGTTTTCTACTCACGCGAGCCCATATCCTTTCTTTTTTATCAATTGCTAATTCCGATCTTCCTCCCCAATCTGATATTATAGTTCCGGTGTAGATAGAAATTCCCTTATGGTCTAATTCCGAACGGTAGTAAATACCAGGACTTAGCAATATTTAGCTGAATCGAGGAGGGAAATCGGGAGAATAAAGGGTTCGAATCCCTCTCTTTCCGTTTTTCTTTCATGTTCCCGAGTTGCAGAGAACAATCCGAACTGAGGAAGATAGGGAAAACTCTTTCAATTAAAAGTATATCAGAATAAATCCTCCTTATTTGATTTCTCCTTCTTGTACAATCAGCCACAGGCCTCCCCTCATACGATCTGCGGCCCATTGTCCTTGCCCATAAGACTCTAATTCTAGGTTCCTCCAAATTGTTCTATAATCAACATGTTTTCTTTTTTTTTCTTTTTCTTGGGTAAAGGAACAGATGACTCGCTACATGCTTATTCGGAATTTTTGATTATTTTAAATCAGAATAGAAAATGAAACGAAACGGTCGACCCAGACATAGACGGTCGACCCATGGATTCACCTATATAGGCTGCGGCTAATGTTGCAAAAATAAGAGCTTGAATACCGCTTGTAGGTTGGGATCCTAGGTAGAAACCGGTGATATTTTAGTAGGTAAATTAACGCCTCAGATAGCGAGTGAATCATCGTATATCGCGGAAGCTGGATTATTACGGGCTCTTCTCCGTAATAGTTTGAAGATTGGCTCGCAACGCAAGTAGCTGCAAGAAAGCCAATCCAATCCTTCTCCAAAATGCACCATGACCGATCCAATTACTATAGAGCCAGCAACATCCCCTAAAGCCAATGAACCCGAGCTTTTGCGAGTTGCTCAATGGTCCCTCTACGCAATTCTTCCGAATTTCGAATAGTACTCAAGATCCTCTGTTTTCGATTCAACGACGGAACGAACAACGAAACTTTACGACAGCTTTTTCGTACATGTTCACTTGCATCACATACACCTTCATTCTCCCGTGCTCTAGCAATTGCGCTCCCTAGACCACTACCATTTAGTTAGGTAGGGACAATCAATCCATAGTTACGGGAATAACGGAATGGTCGAATTTGCAGAAGGCACTAGGGGTATTGCTCTGAATTTGGAATCCAAAAATGTTGGCTAAAATCCTCGGCAAAGAAGACAAGAAGCAATTCAACCATTGGGAACGGCACGCCCCCTTCCCTAGGGCTAGAGGTATGTTGAAAATAAAGCGAACCAGTGGGGCTTAAAAGTCACTCTTTTAATAGTTTTTCAGACCGTTAAGTTGTCAATCTTTCCAGCCCTCGTTTAAAAGAATATTTTTGGTGTAGAAAGTCTCAAATTCAGGATCTTCCGCTGCACGGATTTCCTGGGAAACAAAGTCATAGGCACGTAAGTTCAGAGCCATGAAATGGGTTCAACGTCCAATTATGAAATCCTTGGAAGAAAAGGATGAATCGAAATATCGCTGCTATATAGAACTATGTCACAATCAAACCCGAATGAACAAAATGTTGATTTCTTTTACCTATTTCTCTGGGCAATCTCTTATTAACAACCTCTTCCCAACTTGTTTCACTATAAATTATAACAGTCGACTTTCCTATCAGGATTTTACAACCTGAATACCAAGGGACCACTATTAGAAGAGAGCATAATAAGTAAATGCCGACGCCATCTTTGACTTTTTGGATGGTCGGCGGCGCGATGACTTATGCCTTACCATGGCATTACTCTACCACTGAGTTAAAAGGGCACATTTCATCTCTAGGCCCGCCCCCAACAGATACCGGTACCGGCCATGAGGGCTTCGCCCTCAGCGACGGGTTCTCCGCCCATACAGGGATGGAGCGACAGAAGTATGGAGTGTGGAATGGCCGAGAGCGGACCAAATGGATACTCCGGCAACTCCCATCATATGAAATGGGATTGCAAAATCAATGTCTTACTTCATAGATTCGAGAGAATAGGAGAACAGTAGCCTGACAAATAGTCGGTTCAGTCGGATTCAGGTGCCAATTCAGGTGCCTAATCAAATGGAACCCTTATGGATTTGCTAGTTGATAAGGTAAATATCCAGCCCACTAAATGCTAGGCAGAATGCTCAGGGTGAGAAGGTCCCTGTTCAGATGTTGGACGTGGAATCTCAATAAAGATGAGTATTCTGTTCTCAATTCCGATTGAATGGACATCTGTTACTGCTCCAATGCCCACAGGCATCTGTCTCTAGCACAAATCTTTTCTCAATGAACAATGAATGCTTGAGAATACCGAAGCTTACAAGATCCACACAAATGGTACTCCTTTCTTCGTGAGAGGTCTCCTAATTATGTATATACAGGATGAGAGCCTTATTTTAGAGTTAGGATCTCCTTCTCACTCCAAAGTATGGTTGGTGTATACTCGGCCTTTCCGTATTCTATGGTTACGATTCTACCCGATATGTCTTTTTGATTCCGTCTAAAATCGGCGGCGCTCTTGAATTTCATTTTGCAGTTGCCCCATTTCGGCAGCAATTGCAGAAAGCCTGGTTGCAGTTGCAGCAGCACTTGAGAAACCGATATAGGATTTAGGTCGTCCCGACGCTCTAATCTTAGTGGAATTTAACTAGACCTGTTCATTTTGCCATTTGAGTGTTTTTCATGGTCGATAAAATCTTTCTTTTGATGTCTTGCTAGTTCAATGTTTTGACAGAAGCGCCCGGCAAAATAAAAAAAATCCATCCTAGTGGATCCGTGTGGTAAGGAAAAACAGGTAATCTATTCCTTAAAAAAAATCTTGGAGATTATGTAATGCTTACTCTCAAACTTTTTGACGAGGATGTGGAAATCCACACACACTTGTTTTTCAGGCCCAGCCCACCAGGGATTTCCAAATCGTTAGCGGCGGGTCTCGTATTTGGTTTCAAAGCCCTACGTGCTCTACGTCTGGAGGATTTCCCATAATAAGGAAAGGGTTGTCATTTACGAAAGGTTTGTCATTTAAAACCTCGGCGTATTGAGGAGGAAGACGCTTGAAGGAAAGAATTTCGAATGCTAAAATGACTTCAAAAATAGGATAGGATCGCCCATATATTTTTGGGCTACTAATTCTTCCTCTGCTTCTGGTAAATCAAAAGGTAATCTTTCACATTCTGCCAACGAAGAAATTAGAAAAACCTTAATACAGGATCATTTAAGTCTGGTTTCTTTGTTATTGGGATAGGCGAACTCTTTAGAATTCCGAATGGAATGATTTTGAATATAGATTTCTTGGTAAAAAACCTTCACCCAATTTTGAATTGTCAAAGCAAGAACTTTATGTAAGTCCCCGGAAGGGGGCCTTCTTCGCCTTCCACCTAAGCTGAGCAGGAAAGGCGGCGAACAACCGAACCCTTGGGACCTTCTTCAACCCATTGGGCTGTTCGCCCATTAATGCGGTATGTGAGCTGGGTTCAGAACGTCGTGAGACAGTTCGGTCCATATCCGGTGTGGGCGTCTTGGTCGGAGTGGGGATAGCATTTCTCTTCTGCATGTGGGTAGAACAGCACAACGATAGAAACATGAGGAAAATCGTCTTCATCAATTGATATTTAGCATAAAAAACAGGGCTTTGCATCGAAGAACCTTACCAGGGCTTGACATGCCGCGAATCCTCTTGAAAGAGAGGGGTGCCCTTGGGAACGCGGACACAGGTGGAAAGATGGGGATCCTGTCTCTCCACAAGGGTTCCCTTTCTATCGAACGGGACAAGAACTACATTGGCGAAGTAGACTAAGGACAAGAACAAGAGTGATTGTCCACCACTATCAACCCCAAAAAACCCAACTCTGCCTCAAAACCTTCTGCACCCCACGCTGGATTTACAGCTTGTACTTTTCCAGTTTAGTGAAGCGACCCAATAGGCAATTAAAGACAGCTTATGACGCATATAGCGCAGCGGGTAGTTAAGCCAGGGATGCTATTCTAGTTTCATTCTATTCAGCCAGAGGTGATAATAGGAATAGAACCCGTCGGAGAGGCCTGAGAGGCGGTGGTTTACCCTGTGGCGGATGTCAGCGGTTCGAGTCCGCTCATCTCCAGCCCGTGAACTTAGCGGTTTGATCCAAAGATGCCGGTGCTAGAACCTCTTGTGTCTCTTTTAATAGGACCGGATTTTCCCCTTGGGATGGGACTTGGACATGCAGATCGAGTATGGAATTCTGTTTACTCACTTTAAATTGAGTATCCATTTCCCTCCTTTTCCCAGCAGCAAGGGAAAGCGGTCTTCTTTCATGGAATCCCATTCCTTTCCACCTGTTGTAGTGGTTGAAGCCGACCCGGCTTACGAATTTATACCAACCCGAAATTGACTTGGCTTCGCCAAAAGGCCTCATCTCCAAAGCCCGGCTCGCGAGGCGTCCCTCTGAACTTCAACAACAACCTCCCTATCTGTTAATCCGATTCGTGGCCCTGCTGCTTTCGTTGCTAGCACTTCCGTTTTCTTCGACCAGCTTGGTAGTTTCCACCGCCTGTCCAGGGTTGAGCCCTGGGAATTTTGGACTAGTAATTAGTCCAAAAAAGACTACTAATTCTGCGACAAAACCACTCATTCCTGGTAAGGCAAGAGTCCCATTTGCTCCCCTAGCTTTCGTCTCTCAGTGTCAGTGTCGGCCCAGCAGAGTGCTTTCGCCGTTGGTGTTCTTTCCGATCTCAATGCATTTCACCACTCCACCGGAAATTCCCTCTGCCCCTACCGTACTCCAGCTTGGTCTTGCCCTCAATGTCCGGTTGGTTGGTAAGTCACCGTACTCCTCCTGTTTGAATCGGAGTTTGAAACCAAACAAACTTCTCCTCAGGAGGATAGATGGGGCGACCCTGCAGCCTGGAGGGGAACTTAGACTGGCACTTTAGATGGCCGGGCACTCCTTATTTTCACTCAAAAAAGCAGGAAAAAAGAGCAAATCTCGGAAACTTGTTTTTTTTTTGCCCTCGAAAAGAAGACAAAACGGAATAATCTCTTTTAGGATTCAGAATCCTATTTGGAAGATGGCAGCCCGGCAAGTAGACATCCACAGGAATCTCTACTGAATCGAAAGAATGACTCTCGCGTTTGGAACAGATAAGTTCGGTACGGATAACAAAGAATCGAAATTGGAGCCCCAAAATAACGGGGGTCAAGGTCAGCCAGTGAGACGATGGGGGATAAGCTTCATCGTCGAGAGGGAAACAGCCCGGATCACCAGCTAAGGCCCCTAAATGACCGCTCAGTGACTTCCTGCGGTAAAAGAGACAAAAATAAGCTAGACGCTTCTAACCCTCCCTTTCTTGATTCTAATGATTTTGATCTTTGATCATTAACTTAGATTTTCTCAAGATTTTGGCCGCTATTACGAATTATTCTACTATTCCGAAACCAATGAAAATAAATAAGACCTCAAAAAATGGCGGGTCTTGCATCCGAAATGTTAAATATTTATACAAAGAGGGAGAGATGAAGACAATGCAGCAGGGATGACAACTGAACCTAACAAGATAGTAATTACGACCCAAGAAGTGATGAGTACTTGGGCATGAATTTGGAAACCTCCTATTTGCCACTTTTATCGAGGGTTCTAGCAATTGATACCCTTTCGCAAATAATTGAAATGCAATTTCGTGATCTGGGTCTTTAATTGTTGGAAACTTGTCAAGTTCTTCTGCCAAGGCTTGATTAATGAACCTACAAAATCCCTCGAATTGGATCTGACTAAATCCGGGTATTGTGGACATTCCCTCGTTTCCATTCCGGAGCATCTTAATCTTAAGTTTCCTGTTTATCAAAGAAAAATTCCATTATCAGCTCACTCTTAATCAATCCCTATGGATTGATCTAGCTGAAGAGAAGACTCGTTGCTGGAACCGAGAGCACTGGCGATTGCTTTCTTTCTGACCTTCCGCCGAGAAATTCCATACCTTCCACCGACTTCTTTTGTATCCGACATTAGCTCCAAGACGCTGGTCTCTAACTAGAAAAGTAAATGCTTGAGCTTGAGAAGCTTCTGGCCCGGTGGGTCCATAAAACTCAGCACAGCCAAAAGAAGGAAAAATATCGCAAAGCTTGTCTGGATCGTTGAGGTCTTCTTCTTTATGCTGGAGGGTCGAGGCAGCGAGATCCTCGGCGCTTTCCTCACTGTGCACTCAACAGCACCGAGTAACCATCATCAATTGAAAGCTGATGGACGATCGAACCTAAAGTACCTCAAATGCTGGGGGTCGAAAAGTGTTCAAACCGAGCAATGGGTCTATAATATTGAATCAAATTCCATTCTGTAGTCTATTCTATAGTCCGCGTATGGATTTTTCCACTAGTTTCCGTTTCAATGGGTCCTGGTAAAGCTCCCAGACGGCGTATTTTTTTTAAACGAGGTCCTCGCGGACAACCGGCGAATAGTTTTCAGATGAAGGATGACTAATTAAAAAATATCAATCTTGGGATAAAGAGTTTACACTGCTTATATTTACTTCAACTTTTTTCTTGATTGTGAATCCACCATGCGCGGGTTCAATTCCCGTCGTTCGCCCATCGCATTATTGCAAATTCCAAAAATTCTTAAAAAAAGAGGGGAAGCAGAACCAAGACAACTTGCTTACTTTTCACTTCTTCTTAAGCTTATTGTGGCGATTCTTTTGAGTACTATATCTAGAAACCCCCGTCGATTCCTCATTCGAGAAAGGATAATCTAAAATTCAAAATGGGTTTAATTGGTTAAATTCAAAAAGTTAATCTCTTTAGATGGTCGATCTCGGTTATTTGAATTGATCCTGGCCTATCTCCATAACTGTCGGCACCAGTCCTACATTTTTGTTCTCTGTGGACCGAGGAGAAAGGGGGCTCAGCAGGAAGAGGATTGTCTATTTTGTACAAGAGCCCCTCCTATCTGATAGAAAAAGGTCCCAGGATCCCGAGCCGATCTTACCTTGGCTCGCAAACCCCAAGCCTTAGAATCGAAGGTTACAAATCTGCAAAATATCCTGACTGGTTACTTTAGGGTTTGTATTTTTTGCATTTAGGATCTTTTGGGGTTGTTAATTGGATCAAGAATCCTAATTCTCGCTATTTGGAATGGATCCAATTCTATTGTGTTGAGACCGACCTAAGGATCTTGTCAAACAATACAGGCTTTCTTCCAAGGAATGACGGTATCTGAGGAATAAGCATCGGCTAACTCTGTGCCAGCAGCCGCGGTAAGACAGAGGATGCAAGCGTTATCCTCAAGACCATTACCAAATGTTCCTTCCACGAATCATATTGGGTAATTTAATTCTTAGGCTTCCAGAATCCGCCTATTTTACTAGTCTTCGGCCACCTCATCACTTGTGAAGGAGTAATGGCTTGTAAAGTTTGCGGAGAAGTTGCTTGGACTCCTTGCAATGTAACAGTGGTACCGCCCATTCCTATGGCCATTCCTTTAATACTTTTGGCTCTCGGGAGTCTCTTTGTAGGATACTTGGCCAAAGTGTGACCTGTTAGCCCATAAGTCAGTACTGTGACGAAGCGGCTGTTGCTCACCCGATACGATCGCTTTTTCAAAAAAGTGGTACATTCAAAAGAACTGCTCGTCCACTTTCTTGATGAACGACTCGATGCATTTTCTCTTCCTTGTCGCTGAGACTGAGACATATCAAAAAGATCTCCCTTTTGGGGGAGAAGGGTGGATTGTTAGTGTGGATGATTTAGAAGATATAATTGGTGGGCATATATGGTTGGGCTTCATTTGTGTATTTGGCGGAATTTGGCATTCATGGACGTTGATAAGATCCTTCCATTTAGTAGCACCTTAGGATGGCATAGCCTTAACGTTAATGGCGAGGTTCAAAAGAGGAAAGGCTTGCGGTGGATACCTAGGCACCCAGAGACGAAGATTTTGAAGGGACAAATCCGCTTTTCAAAAAGCCACTAAAGGAAACATACAGATTCTCCGTAGGATTTAGATGGATTTCATTTCCAGTGAATCAGTAAGAGGATGGATGGGAGCGCAAGGGGGACAGACCCGACACCTACCATAGGTAATATATATATTGTAAATACCGGTATCAAGGTTCGCCTACAGTAGTAATTAGTATTAACATAATAGAAGTAAGCGGGTCAATCAAGTATCCAAATTCTAAAGAAAAATCATTATTGCCGGGCTCCCCAATTGATTGACCCGCAATAACACCTACGGCTTCTCCCAATTCTACGAGATCGCTATGTCACTCCTTCTCCGCTTTGACTTCTTGGCTTTTCATTGGTATCCGTCTTTCACTTAAGCTAAGCCATTGGCATGACCATTCGCATTAAATTGTGAAACGTTGCCCTGCCATAATGTGATATGTTTCCAATGCCAATAAAAAGTAACCCATCCAATGGTATTTAACATCCAAAAAACTGCCAAATAAAAGGCGTCCCAAGCAGAAATATCACAAGTACCACCGCGCCCTGGGCCGTCACAAGGAAAACTATACCCAAAATCCTTTTTATCCGGCATTAATTTGGAACAACGACCAGTCGGTTAACAGCCGACCGCTCTACCACTGAGCTACCAACCGGTAAAAAGGATTTCGAGGATATAGTTTACGAAACTTAGCATCAAACTCATCAATTAAGAATATATGAAATAGTACTTGTGTTAGTTCACCTATAACTGGAAGCCTTGCTTGTGTGTCCATAACTCAAAATAGGTGACCTAACGGCCGCCGCCCGACTAAACATACCAATAGTCACCAAATTCATATGGGCTACTGAGGAGTAGGCAATGAGACTCTATCCAGATCTACTGATCTAAGAACTCCGCGAGCGAACTGAGCGAGCCATGAGGCGCACCCTGGCCACTAGGGAGTCATCAAAGTCTGAGTCCATACATACACTTGTACTGGATCGTCAAAGATCTGATTCTATTTCATAATACCTTCTGTCTCTCTCCTAAGGGATCCAATCAGAAGGAATTCCCTCACTTCGCTCATGATAGTCGGTCGAGTTCCCTTTTCCTTTTTTTTTGAGATCCCCCTATCCCTCTATTAACGGAACCGTAGACAGGGCATAGCTTTCCCTCGCTCTACCCAGCCAGGGCAGAGCTCAGTCACTCATTCATTAAGTGCCTGCGGTGAGACGCGACCCACAACAAACGAAGGGGGTGGAGGGAGACCGAAGAAGGAACTATCGAGTTTCTCCGGATCAGGAGGCTTTACATACAAAGCCCTGATGTGCTTTCTTGGTATCCTAAATATAAGATTAATACTTCAAGTTGCTGAGTTGAGAAAGAGATGGTTGAATCAAAAGCCAATCGAAAATAAATAGACACTCAAAAAAAGTACATGCTCAAACATCATTAATTAACTCCTTATAAATCTCAATCCACATTCTTGAAAACAGTAAGAGGGCGCTGCTGGAAGAACAGCAAGAGATAAATGATGAACTACTTCCCGCATCCGGGAAGACAAGAGATCCACTTTATCTTTATCAAGCACTCGCTCGTATTAGCGAGAAATATCATTCTAACAATTATGCGCTGTAATTGAAATCTATAATAGAAATTCTTCTTTTTTCCTTTTCTTTTTTGTTCAATTCTAAGAAGTTGTTACTTGAGAAATTGGCTCAAATGATGAAAGCAAAGAATGAAGTCTGCACCAAACAATTCGAAATACCTCGACTTTTTCAGAACAGGTCCGAGTCAAATAGCAATGATTCGAAGCACTTCCAAGATAGCCGTGAGATACGTTAAGCTGCTAATATGTCCATCTTTGTATTGATTTATTCCTCCCTTTTCTACACGCGGAGGAAGAGGGAACGAGTTTCGAAGAAAATAAAAACAGGTTTACTCCGCCCCTTTTTACTTTTCAAAAAAGATTAACTAATCTAAAGAAAAACAAAAAAGGAACGTGGCATGAACTCAATTCTGCGTTTCCCCACCCCCACTACTGCCCTTTCCAAAAAAATCCTGCTTTGGTGGGCTTCCCCCATTCTCCTTAATATTTGGATGGGATAAAAGGACTTCTAATAAGAAATTATTCTGCTGGCTCGCCTATAAATAGAAGCTTCGGCGCACTCTCTATTTTGCGGGACAAGAAATAAGCCATGGATATCGCTGCAAGACTTTCCCTCATTCCTCAGGAAATTCTCAATATAGAAAACAATAGGCTCGAACTAGAGCAAATCCTGGGTGTCATCTCGGCGCCTGTGTTTCTGGCTTCCTCACCTGCATGCACAGGTACCTACGTAGTGTAGTGGCCCCAAACAAACAAAAGGGAATGAGAGAAATGATCGGAACGATTGAGGAAAGAAAGAGAATGGCGGTTCGGAATTGTCTTTCCTTCCAAGGATAACTTGTATCCATGCGCTTCAGATTATTAGCCTGGAGTTCGCCCGCCATTTTTTGAGGTCTTATTTATTTTCATTGGTTTCGGAATAGATGAAATTCATAAATGAAAATGAAGTAGTTACTTTTTTTCTTAGGTGCTCATTTTGTCTGGGCCTTCAGTTTAATGTTTTTATTCAGCTCCCTATCGGGTATTTTAATGCTAGGTTCTATAGGAACTGGACGATCCTATTTGGTCAAATACCTAACGAAATATATGTATCCGCGAGATTAATTTTTGGTTTCGATGTGCAAAAGCAAACCATTTCTATTGGAAACATTCCTATAATGTGCCCCCGCTGCACAAATCGAAATTGCATGAATTCTGAAAAGGCTCTGCGGACCTGAAATGGGATGCTGAGTAGCCTCTGAAAAAACACTGTTGTTTTCTTGGAATTTACATTGGACAAAACTTCATCAGCCACTGGATTGGGTCGATTTGCCTTGAAGATATGAAATAAGAAAAATTCGGAATATATTCTTTGTTATGATAATGCCAAAAAATCTCAAGTTGGCTCATCTGTCTTTCTTCCGTTCCCTTATGCCGGCACTTTGTATGCACGAGTGTCCCTACTTACCAGCCTAACTTGACCGACACTTACTAAATAACAAACATAGCAAGCAAGCCCGTGGATATTGAAGTTCCCCAAGCTGTGCTGAAATGAAATCAAAAAAGAAAAGGGAGGAGTAGCTCTTGGTTTAAAGAAAAGGGAGGAGATGGATCGAATTCAGTCTTTTTCCTTTCTTTGTTGTCAGACGATCCCCCCGCTGCGGAGGAGAAGCACCTTTTCTTTGGAATTGTCATTCCCCTCTTGGTGCCATATCTTCCAAAACCAAGTTGTGTACCATCCGGTTCGCGACCCCTACTACATCTGCATTTAAAATATTTACTATATTTCGTACGTTTCGGAAGCTTACCTGTCTTATAGTTTAGCTGCTTTATCTCTCTTTGGTTTTATCGTCTCTAATTCAAAACCGAACATGAAATTTTGAAGACCATTGGGCTGGGGAAGACTCCCTCAATCACTCTGCTGGGCGATGCTTCTTACTCTACCTTTCAATGCAGCGTTAATGCTTTTTGCTGGTCGGTTCCATTATCACAAGGCCGCTCCAAAATTAGCCTGAAGCTACTATATTATTATTATAGCTCTCAAAAGGATCATCTGATATATGAAAAGAGCCTAAACCTATCAAGCAAACTGCCAAAAAGGAGAACTAATTAAAAAGATTTGATTTTGCTTTTCCCATTGAACCTCGCCATTAACGTTAAGGCACGGCTTATCCGAGTGAGTTTTATGGACCCACCGGGCCAGAAGCTTCTCAAGCTCAAGCATTTACTTTTCTAGTTAGAGACCAGCGTCTTGGAGCTAATGTCGGATCCGCTCACTAATTTGTAGGAAGGTACTGGACTTTTGGATTTGGCCACCCAAGACCTTGGCTTTTTAGAGAATCCCGCTCCTGTGGTCGGAACTTACCCGACAAGGAATTTCGCTACCTTAGGACCGCTCGCGCAGCCCGCACCGAAACAGTGCTTTACCCCTAGATGTCCAGTCAACTGCTGCGTTATTTTTTTTTAAGAAAAAAACTTAGTAATTATAGAAAATTAACTAATAACCAACCTAGAGAGTTAATTATTGGGGACAGACAGACTGGCAAAACAGCAGTAGCCACAGATACAATTCTCAATCAAAAAGGACCTTTTTAGAGTCCGCCAGGGGATAGATAAGTTTGAAAAGGGTAAGTGATGGCAGGAGACAGATACAATGGATTTCCTTGTCAGCTTGGATTTAGGGATTAGGAATTCTTATTGGGAAAGAGATTGGATTGGCATTCAAGTAGGACACCTGAATTCACAACTTCCAGTCACCATTTCAAGACATTCCGTTGCATTTTCAATTTGCCTCTGACCATCAAATTAAATGTGAATAACCCGTCCTCCTCTCTTTTAAACAAGGGGCGCTTCCGGTTCACGAGTGATTGCCCTTCTCCGACCCTTACTGTCCAACCGGAGAGCGGACGGCTAATGTGTTCCACTTATTGAACAGGGTCTATGGTCGGTCCGTGACCCCTGGATGCCGAAGGCGTCCTTGGGGTGATCTCGTCTGTAAACCAACCCCCTAAAGCGAAATAAGCGCAAGGAAAGAGCAATAGGCCTCCCTTTGGGAGGCCCGCGCGACGGGCTATTAGCTCAGTGGTAGAGCGCGCCCCTGATAATTGCGTCGTTGTGCCTGGGCTGTGAGGGCTCTCACTTGAATCGAAGTTATAGATCCCTTTTTAGTAGAAGCAATTCTTTCTTGCAAAGAACCCATTTCTGTACTAAGAGTAGGTTTTTTTCGGACCAAACCTCCGACCCCACGATACAATGCTTTTTTTTTATTCATAAATAAAAAAAAGCATTCGGAAAAGGTTGTAATAACTTATGTTGGAAGGCTTTGTACCCGGTCTTCCACACTCTCCTTGCTGAGGATTGAACAACCTACTTATCCGGCAACGTGGCATCCATTTAGTACTGAACTGAAGCTTATTACTCGATTACTGTTAGACCCATGTTGTATGCCCTCATTAGGAGCCCGGCGTGCGGGTGGCATGAGGAAGAAGTCAGAGCCTATCAGGTTCTCACAAACTAGAATACGAGTCCTAAAGGGCAAGCATGGACCGAATAATACACATACTCTGTCTAGATAGACGATTTCTTCTTTCATTTCCACTCAAATAAAATTTGAGGTCCCACCCCCAATTTATTGAGTCACCCTTATCTAAAAAAAAAGGACGGAGTCTATCTAGATCATAGGATCACTGTATTCAGAGGTCAATTCTCTTTCTTTGACCTCCCACTTGATTCTAGTGCAAAATAATCAATATGTAAAATCCGAACAAGTAATTGCGGAGATTCGTGCCGGACTCATGGGGATGACCCTGAATCTCTTTCTCTGGTCTGTCGAACCAACCAGCTACCATGTAAACAACTATACCATGACTAGTTGACCCACCCAGTGAGTAACAACTATCGTAGAAAGTGGTTTATAATCAATTGACGAATTCTAGGCTGGATGGGTAGGCCCACCACTTCACTTTCACTTAGGCCCGGGCCAAGTCAGTGGGGGGACCCTGTCGGGCTCCTTCCCCCCCAAAACAAACTGTACGTGGGAGTTTCCCTTCATACGGCTCGAATCATTCTCAGATGCCCCGAGAGGCATCTTTCCTTATGATCTGGTGGTTCACACGCGCGCAAACGAGCACCGGCCGCAAAAAACGCCCTTTTTTTCTTTCTGAAAAGACAATATTTCTTTCATCCTTTTGCATTGAAATAACACTTCAGATCTTTACTCACTTCAACCCACACGCTTAGCTATTACAATGATCTCAAACCCACAATGATGCGAATCGGGCTTTAATGAGTTCTAATATGCAGCGCCAAGCAGTTCCCCTTTCTCGGTCCGAAAAGTGCATTGTTGGCATAATTTCATCGATCACAAGGAATCAATCCTACGATTTGTTTTTTAGCCTTCTTTGGCCGGATCTTCCAATCTTTTTAGAAAACCAGTTCACTGCAGGTGCGAATAAACCATTTTACATTTAAGTGCCTTTTGTTTCTTTTGAAACAGGTGGTAAACCTTTCTCTTTTGGCACGTAGTCCCTTTTTCTTGGATCTGGAGCCACCAAACTACCTTGTATCTGTGTGAATCACTGATCGATCGGTCATAGGCCTGAGTCAGACATCAAATAGCTTCGATTTCCATTATCCGTCCGGTGGAGCGGTGAAATGCATTGAGATCGGAAAGAACACCAACGGCGAAAGCACTCTGCTGGGCCGACACTGCCGCTATCCCGATCATGATTTTCCTACCCTCAGGGGGGCGTGTATAGCCCCAAAATAATAGTGTTTCTCCAAAAGAAAACTTTGTTGCTCCGCGTCTTGGACTAACCATCCCTTAGAGGGTATTGTTAAAAGATCCTCGATTCCTAACGAAATCGATGTAGTAGTGGCTTGATGGAAGCCCAGAGTCTTTAGTTGATCCAGTATATGGGATGTATATCCCATTCCGAAAGGATCTATTA
Organism: Avena atlantica; assembly: GCA_910589765.1. Classification (NCBI taxonomy): domain Eukaryota; kingdom Viridiplantae; phylum Streptophyta; class Magnoliopsida; order Poales; family Poaceae; genus Avena; species Avena atlantica. Next base: position 479,851,411 of record OU342733.1, read on the forward strand.
ATCTGCTAATAAGTCGTTTCATACCAGTTCCGACAAGCGACAAGCTTGTGACTCTGACAACCGGCTTCTTCGGATTCAAAATAGAAGAATAAAAGAATAACGTATTTTCTCATTTTCTATTGAATTGGATTCTAAAATCATTGCTTAACGCAGAAAACCATATAAAAGGTGACTCCACTCCACTTCTAGACATTAAGGATATATAGTATACTACGAGATCACCCCAAGGACGCCTTCGGCGTCCAGGGGTCACAGACCGACCATAGACCCTGTTCAATAAGTGGAACACATTAGCCGTCCGCTCTCCGGTTGGGCAGTAAGGGTCGGAGAAGGGCAATCACTCATTCTTAAAACCAGCATTCTTAAGTTTAAGATCAAATACTCGGGCGGAAAAAGGGGGAGCTCCCCGTTCCTGGTTCTCCTGTAGCTGGATTCCCCGGAACCACAAGAATCCTTAGAATGGGATTCCAACTCAGCACCTTTTGTTTTGAGATTTTGAGAAGAGTTGCTCTTTGGAGAGCACAGTACGATGAAAGTTGTAAGCTGTGTTCGGGGGGGAGTCTCAGCTTTCATTGAAAATCGCGTCAATAAAATGATCAAAAACCACCGGGTCGAGAAATTCAAGGAAGAGCTTTATTTTTTTTAAGGGGCCCTCCGTCGCGGATCTTGACCGAGTCCGAGCTTCCCAAAACTTTGTTCTGTTGTGGTTCTTCTGACAAAATCGTTTTGGCAAAATCATAAATGTTTTCCAAGTTTCACAACTGAGGTGGAGACACCAGTCTGAGCTGAGGGAAGCCAGCCAATTGAGTCACTGAAACGACCGCAGGAGGCGCACCCTAAGCCCAGCTTCTCGGAGCTGCTATTGCGAAATACGGCTTCCTTAATATCCAAATTTCAACAAGATCGAGAGGCTCGACTAAACAGAATTGGGGGAGAAGTCTTATGTTATATATGGTAATCGCTCCGACTATAGTGCCCGAATTCTATCTCGACCTTCCTATTTTGAAAATAAAAATAGAAAAATAGGAGAAAAAAATATGACAGAAAAAAAATAGGAGAGAAAAAAAAAACCCGAGAGAAGCAAAAGTCACTTTCGAAGGTTTAGTTACGGAAGCCCTACCTTTTTTAGAAAAAAAAAGATTGAGCCGAGTTTAATTGCAATCAATTAGACGAATAAAGAAGAATTACTGTGCCACGTCTTCCTCGCCAACAATCCCCGCCCGGTTCACAGGGCTGTTGGCCTACCAAGCAAGCACTTGTCCGCTGCTCCTGCCGCCTGCCGAGTAGGAGGTAGCGCGAATCCCCTCTTTCTTCGCCAAATCTTTGGTGTTGCTTTTTCCAATAAACGTTGGTTACATTTCTTTATGCTATTCTCTTTTTGGACTCAGCCCCGAAGCGGACCGACAAAGTAATGGCACTCGATTATTATCAACGCGAGAATTAGGATTCTTGATCCCTCTCAATCTCTTTCTTTTTTCTCTTTGGATCATAACCAAATCAAAACTTCTCGAGGGAAGGAATTCAGTCCACGCGGCATTGCTCCGTCAGGCTTTCGCCCATTGCGGAAAATTCCCCCCCTTTACCTGCCGAAGCACTTCTTGGATCTGTCAATTCTGTTATGGCCCCTCTCGATAAAACAAGTCAGAATCAATTGGCAAGGGGATTTTATTCTTCTTCTTCGGATTCAAAATAGAAGAATCTTGGCGGCTACTTTGGGGTTTGATCACGCTTTTGGTAAAGGTGTAGGTAGGGCTAAAAAAAAAAAAAAGATAAAAACCTAGCCCTCTTCTCTTATAAGGCACACGTTTTCATACGTGAGGCTATAGAAGGAAAGCAACAATCCTGGAGGAGGGAGGAAATAGTTCACTTGTTGGGCACCCTATTCGTAAATTCACTTACGTGACGAGAGTTGAGACAATTGAAAATTGTGTTTACTTGTTCTGGAATCCTTTATCTTTGATTTGTGAAATCCTTGGGTTTAGACATTACTTCGGGAATTCCTATTCTCTTTTCTTTCAAAAGAGGAATCATTCCGACTTCATGTATTTGCCCTAGTCTGTTGGGAATGTAGGTGTCCGAGAATGAAAGCTCGGCAACAGAGAGTGAAGATCCCATCTATTATCTACAGCTGGGTTTAGTCGTTCAATAAAGGTTATAGGGCCTGTCCGTCCACAACAATGACAGAACGCCCCGAGTAATTGCCACAGTCTACTGAACACTTTCCTGGATTTATTTTGGTGGGGGCCTGCCAGCGCTCAGTGAAATGGAATAAGGAAGAGAAAATGTAGTGTGATAAGGGAAGATGCAAGTCAATTTTGAGAGGGTTTCGAAGCAAAATCTTTGCTAATTCGACAAGGATTGTATTCTTTAATTATTTCTTTATTTTTTATTACTTAATTTAAGAATTCAAAAAATTGATTCTAATGGATTTTATTCTTCTTCTTCGGATTCAAAATAGAAGTTAAACAACCTAATCTCCTAGCTCTCGATCAAACCCTTATCCCAATCGACATCCGGAACTATCACTAGTCTTCGGCCGGAGGGGTTTATTGCACAAAAAGGCCGGGCTCTTAATCAATCCCTATGGATTGATCTAGCAATCATGGAATCTATATGAATATTCTAATAGGAATGGAATTTCATAATACTGAAAGAGAAGAGGTAGCAATTCGGAACGCAAATTGCTCATTTTGAGGGATTTCCTTGAGACAAAAACGGAATTTGTTGGCAGTTCCTATTCAAGAAATTTTTGGGCCCTTAGGCGTCTCTGCACCTATCCTTTTGTTTTTGTAATTTCAATCTTTAAAAAGCCGAAAGATAAGGATTTCTAAAAACTTTTGCGCTTTTTCTAGTAAATAGTTCAAACCATTTTATCGATATGAGTGTTCTATATCAGATAAATTCTACATTAGTCATTTCCCATTTAATCGACTCGATCATCAGATTATAAGTTCATTCCATACCGGACCAGACCGTGCACATTCTTATTATGAGAAGGGTGCCAATCCTCCTAACTGCGCGCGGGCCGGGCTTAGAGTAATCAACATCAGACTTAGAAGCTTCATGGGGTCTGGTCTCGCCATTTGGCAATTTAAGTCCCCGGCAGAGGAAAGGGCTGTAGGTGATGGCGCGTTCTGCTTCTTAGGGCGAACACTTGACCGAAGGGGACCAGCGCTTCTACTTCTCCACCGAGGAGCCGTTCTTGGACCTTTCTTCCATTCTTTGTATTTCCTTATTCAAGGTTCAAATCGTTCGTTCGTTAGGATGCCTCAGCTGCATACATCACTGCACTTCCACTTGACACCTATTTAAACGGCTCGTCTCCTGCTGGGTCAGTGTTCAGCTTCATCTTCACCTAGGGGATGCAAGTTTCAGGTGTGCCAGATTTTGAATCATGTGTTCTTGGATGGAGATAGTACATGTGTCCCTGTACCAGTCTGTGCTTTTTGTGATCTTCCCTTGCCAACTCTGTGAGATGATCACGTTGAAACGGAAAAGGGATCCTGTATGTCGGTTTCTTCTCGTGGGTCATGTGGTCCAGGTGTAGAGTTCACCAATATTACCTGCTGAATTGATTTACATTTTACATAGAACATAGAATCAATCTTGTTAATTACGTATATATTTTTGGAACGCTCGAGCTGTTGCATCCTGTGCTTGGAATTAATGAATATATATTTTTGCGGGGAGGAATTCATGTGTATTGTGGGTTGCGTGCAGGGTAAAGTGATCAAGACCAAGAGCGTCGAGTACATGCCCTTCTTCCTTAAGCTGGTGAGCTTCCTCAACGGCGTCTGCTGGACGTCCTACGCTCTCCAAAAATTCGACCTCCGCGTCACGGTCAGTAATATCTCCATCTTCAGGTTCTCTTATATAACTTGAGAGTGTCTCTCTAACCGTGCCGGCTCTTGTCTTCGTTCGTGCACTGCAGATCCACAATGGCCTCGGTGCGCTGTTCGGCCTCGTCCTGTACGCCTGCTACTACAAGTCGACCCCCAAGAAGGAGAAGCTCAAATTGGATTGAAGGCCCGCCCGAAGAATAGGGAATAAATAATCACTATGTCTGTTAAGAACATTGCTTGTTTCCGTTTTCGTAATGCACTTTTCATACCTCGAAAGTTCTATTCCGGATTGCCTTTGAATCAACAAGTCGTTTTATCAAGAATTGCAATTTCTACGGAAATAGAGGCTATCTATAATGATGAATGGAAGAACCGAGCTGCGTTCATCACACATCACAATCTCGATCTGAAACAGACACAACATGTTTCATTCCTTTCGTCTGGCGGCGAATCCTGGTTATTTCTATTCATTCAATGCACAGGAGTGTAAGGTCATACTTTTTGTCTTCTCTTGTTGAAGGATTGTTTCACTCATTTGGCTCATGATCCATTCACTTTACTAGCAGTTCTTGACGGGTTTCAACGTCCTATCCACCGAAGCTACAATCCCTACTTGAGCTCAGTAACCTAATAGGAATGGCTAACATTCTAGTAGTGCTCTACCCATGGAAATGCAAAGTCTCCGCCCTAGGCATACTCAAAGTTCTCAACCAAATCGACCAAGTAGGCTTGGGAATCCTTATCATGGGCACGCGCCTTCGCCATCTGAATCCAAAGGAAGTATCGAAGTACAGAATAGCTCACCGAACGAGTACAATAACGCCCCCGAGTGAATGTTTTCCACCAGGGAATGAAGCTGAGACTGGGATGACAGCCAGGATCCTCTCTGAAAGCCGGTGATCGAGTGAGTAAGTCCGCCAGGAAGCTAGTTCTTTAGGGCTTAAATGCGCCGCTTGTCGGCTGTGAAAAGTATTTTATTGGAAGATATCGTGGAACCGTCCGGACTTGAAATTAGGATGCAACCCTTGCATCTTAGGTATGCTCTTTCCTTTTGTCGAAGTGAAATCGTAGAACACAATGTGATACGATGAGATAGGATACAATACCCATTTTAGAACCGTTCCGTTCACTACTAATCTCAAAATAAGGTATTTGGATACGAGGTAGTAGCGGGGTCTAGTCGAAGCGGTGCGCAAAGTGTACAAAGGCGAGTCTCACGGGCAGCGGCACGTGAGGGGTCTCCCGCAAACCTATTGATCATTAACTTATATTTTCTCAAGATTTTGGCCGTGCAATGGGTCTTTCAAGGATCGAATTGGGCGTTCATCCTCGAGGAGATCCTGGACCTTCACATTTTTTCATTCAACGAGTCTACTTCTCCCTTCCCTTTAAAAGAAGTTGCAAGCCTTAATTCCTTCTCCTTTCAGTCGAGCATACTTTCGTGGATTGATGCATTTCAGTTAAAAGACCCAATGTGGCAAAGCCTTGCGTTAAAATAGTCTATTCCCACGTCACAAGAATATTGGTACTCGTTTCTATTTTAACTTCTGTATGATGTTTCCTTTAGTTACCCGTGTGCGAGTAATCGTAGGATGAGTGGATTGAGTTGCTGAAATGGGGGCTGATGCTGTCGGATCAGTGGAAGTAGAAGGTGCTGGAGTTAGTGGAGTGGAGTCATGGTTCCGCTTGACCTGAAAGAATGGTTGAGAGCCCCTAGCCGAATGAAACAGATCGCGCATTCTTTTCCACAGAATACGCTTTACCGCCAACTGATAAGTATGCGAAAGAATCTTTGGACCCATAAAAAGCGGAATTTGCGCTTGTGGCAATTCTCGAGCGAGCAGAGCTGAAAACGAAGACGAGAGATTTTGCCAAAAATGCTATAAGAGAATTCTCATTGTTATTGTTCACTTTCCTGGCATCGACAGCGACAGTAGGCCTTCTCGATACTTGATCAAGAATTGGGAACCAAGAAAGTAGTGGCGCCATCTCTTCAAGGATTCCAAAATCGCTAAAGCTTCTCCTTATCATAAGTTGACATAGCAGCATTTCTGGGTCCAAGGGTTTTACTGAAATTTTGATTTCTTATAGGAATTCCAGTAGAATTAGAGAGCATTAAGTATAAATATGATACATAGCATAGCCCTTTTACTTAAAAAAGAGTTCGGCACCCAGATTTGAACTGGGGATAAAGGATTTGCAGTCCCCTGCCGGCTGAGAGCCCTCACAGCCCAGGCACAACGACGCAATTATCAGGGGCGCGCTCTACCACTGAGCTAATAGCCCGTCACTAAGACCGACGGAAACACGTATGGGCTCAGGAAAGGGGTCAATTTGAACTTTTTGGTATTTTCCGTTTCTTTGGATGATATGATGGGTCAATCATTTGCTTCATTAGTTCCAACAGTGGCAGCTGCGGAATCTGCTATTGGATTAGCCATTTTCGTTATTCCTGGTAAAAAAACCTAAGATCCTTCCACTTACAGCAAAAGGAATTTTTCCAATAGAACTATGGAACCTCCGAGCGGTTGCGGCGCAGAATGGTAGTGAATAGAGAGAAAGATTCTTCTGATTTTCTTGTTCCTGAAAATATTCTATCTATCTCCTAGACGCCGTAGAGAATTGCCTTTTTAGAAGTCGATTTTCTGTATGTCAATGAAAGGTTTAGACTCAAAGCGGGGTAGAGGAATTGGTCAACTCATCAGGCTCATGACCTGAAGCCCGACTTTTTATTTTGCTACACAAAAGAGCCCCCCCTCCTAATTCACTAATTTGTAGGAAGGTACTGGACTTTTGGAGTCCCCCATGGATTCGATAATAAGGAAATGAAGAACAGAAATTCCTACGTCCTTACATTCTATTTAGGATTAGGAATAGGTGTAATCAGACCTGCTGTTGAAACTAGTCCCCTTGCTGGCTCGGAAGCACCAGACCTATTCGAATCACTCAATTCCCATCATCCAAGTATTTGCGTATAGAAAGAATGAGTCGCACGTGGAGACAAAGAAGCGAAAGAAGAAATTCCCAGTTTGCAAAACAGAGTAGGACTCAATATAATTTCCCGGAGTAAGCGCGATAGCTTGTTTCCAATACTCAGCAGCTTGCGTCGGCTTGGAAGAAGAAAATGAAATACGAACAACCGCCCTCTTCTAGCAATCTTTGGGACGTGGACGAACTGGATTCGAACCAGATAAGAGCCTTCTTTTCCAAGCGTACTTCCCCTTACTGCCCTAAGCGGGGGAGATGGATTAAAAACCTTGTGTGAAGCCCTGGGCGACACACGTGCTACAATGGGCGGGGACTGCTAAGTGCGGAGACGGGAATCGAACCCGTGACCTCAAGGTTATGAGCCTCGTGAGCTACCAAACTGCTCTACTCCGCTCTAGAGTACCAAAAACCCTGGGGGGTCTCTTTCTCATTTAACAAATGTCTGGAACTTTGGATTAAGAATTGGTGGAATACCAGGCAATCCGAAACTCTCTTAACTGATATTCAAGAGAAAAGGATTCTACCGGCATCACGAATGAGAATTGCTGAGCTGCGAAAAGTGAGGTAACGATATTACTACTCCATTCGTGTTATCCAATATCAACTTAAGAAGGAAGCACGCGGGTACAGTATGACCTTGAACTTAACGAAAAAAAGAAAGGTTCATAGAATTTTCTTCCCCTTACCCTTCCCCCGAACTAAATCGACCTAAGACCACTAATTCGTCCTCAGAGCAACCCTAGGAGAAGGAATCCCTGTCTGGTTTTGAATGCCCCATTCTTTCTGCGAGTGGTTGGGTGGCCGAGGGATGGAGCGACAGAAGTATGGAAATAGGATAAGGTAGCGGCGAGACGAGCCGTTTAAATAGGTGTCAAGTGGAAGTGGCTTCGGGATCAGATCATTCAACTAAAGCTGTCAGGTCGGGTAGGCTTTGAGGAACATTGGGGGTTCCTTATGTTGTTCCCTATACGCGAGTTTGTTGTGATTCTACTGCAACAGTTATACTGGAATCATTTTGGTCAACCCGCTGTGGAAGCCTTTACTCGAGCGGTTCTTCTTTGGCTCAATTCCTGTGATTGATTCCCTTGATTGCTAACTTACTGGTATGTCTTGCCTATCTGGATACCGTACGGTGACCAGGCCCGGGCGACTGTTTACCAAAAACACAGGTCTCCGCAAAGTCGTAAGACCATGTATGGGGGCTGACGCCTGCCCAGTGCCGAAAGGTCAAGGAAGTTGGTGAACTGGTGACAGGGAAGCCGGCGACCGAAGCCCCGGTGAACGGCGGAAAAAATGAGAAATTCAAAGGAAAAAAGTGATTGGCGCATGCAGTCGCCAAGGTTATGCAGAGGCGGGGACAGGATTCGCCCTATCCAATTTTTGGGCCAATTCCCCCTTCGTACTACCAAAAAATGAAAAGGGAGCCCGGACGGTGGAAGAGCCAGGGGAAGCCGGGTCATTTGACGGAAATGGAAGGCGGCTCATTCATTCTTGAAAAAAGAGGGGGGGAGCGAGCCAATGTATCAATGAATAGATACAGTCAACGGTAGACAGACAGCGCTGCCTACACGCGAATTAGCTTTATAAGAGGGAAAAGAAGGAAAGAAAGTACTGATTGACGTTCAATCCTTTGATAACCAAGGTCATTCTTTGATTTCTCCTACAATCCCTTGAATGGAAAAACCAACTCTGGGAAATTGGGTCAGGCTGAAAGAAAGAGGGGAGAAAGTCACGCTCAGCATGGGCAACCTATGATACCATCTGGGGAGGTCCGTTTAGTATCCCAAAACTGCTTAGCAACAGTCGGACAAGTAGCTGTTCGGAATCCACAAACCATCCCGACCGACGGTCAGAATTTCTTTGAATATGTCCTTGAGTTTATTCGAGACTTGATCAAAGCCTTCACAGTCAATAATCAAGGAATAATAAAGCGGCAAAAATTGTGAAAATTAGCTCATTAGGAGCCCATCCAAGATCGTTGTAGACCCAACGAATTAGTAGTTCCCAACCGCGGGTGGAGTGAAATCCAACAAAAAAAGCGCTAACGCGCAACGGCTTTCCCTTGCTTCAAAACTACAGGTTTTAGCCCTCCGTTTGCTCTTTGAAAGACGAGAGCTTCGCCTTTGGAAGCGCCAGTAGCGTAGGGCGACCAGCAAACGGAGGGCCTCTGAATTCGTTCTGACGGCTTTGATGACTCGACGGTGAATATTAAGGAAAGGAGAGCGAGGGGAAGAGGGGGCAGCCCTCGGCCCGATCATCCAATTCGCTCCACAATTAGCTCATCCACATCCAATTCAATTCGTTTCCAGGAGGTTGGCTAACATCAGTTTTGGCCTTTAAGGTAGACGCGCGGAGATGCCTAGCTTGTTTAAACTAGAAATAAGGCTCCCCCCCGAACACAGCTTACAACTTTCATCGTACTGTGCTCTCCAAAGAGTGCTAGAAAGTGAAATAGAATGAAATAGAGCCACTTTCTTCCTATAAGAATAAGAATTTGTTAGGAGTAAATTCCTTGAACTGATCAATTAAATAAAGTATTTTAAATTCGAAATTTGAAAATGGGGGGCAAAACGAGCTCACGAAAGTATTTACTTCTGCACTATTGTTTTCTATTATGATCTAGGTTTAGAACTTCATGGAGCAAGGCTTGTTTTCAGAACATTCGCCCGGGTGTTGAAAGTGGTTTGTTTTCCAACTGCTCCTAAGTGCTGCTCTAGGAAACAAACCGTAACAGATATGGACGGGAATCTAAAATGGACTCCTAACACCAGGATACGGTCTTCCTCGGTCTGTCAACGCTGCATAATCTCGAATGTTATCAGTTCCGGTACGTAGACCAATTAGGCCAACTTTGTCAGTCTATCCTTAATATAGAAATCGAAAGGTTAAAATAAGAAAAAAGCCCCATTTTGAGTGGTTCAGGACATCTCTCTTTCAAGGAGGCAGCGGGGATTCGACTTCCCCTGGGGGTAGGGAGTATTTTGTTCTCTATTTGAGAAGGGGGATCTGTCTAACTCACACTATGTTTAACACATTGACTTCGAAGTGGTCCTACTCTCCTCTATCTTCTTAGGTCCTTAACCATCTCCCTGAGAAAAGTAGACAGTAAAAAAACCCCATTGTCTCCACCCCGTAGGAACTACGAGATCACCCCAAGGACGCCTTCGGCGAGATTGGGAAAGTCTATAAAATTTAGGAACATTAGAGTCTTCATTAAAATAGACTTCGTTTGGTAGTATTTATAGCGGACAGTCGCTTGATTTCTTTCTTATCAAATTACATTTCCAATTGGGTCGGTGTAAATAAAGGGTGAGCTCCAATCCGGTCAAAATCTTGGCTAATTGATCGAAGTGGGTAGCTCCAGTAGACCCATAGATCATGGAACGAGATGCCAAATATAGGCAGGAGTTATTTCGCCAAGCAAAGCTTTGTGTTCTGAAGGCTTAGCTTGCAGCTTCCCTTCCCTGCACCCTTAGATGAAATGAGTTGTAGCCTCGGAGGAAGCTGGAAGCATAGATAGGATTTAGGGCGTTGGGTCCTTCCAGAAAGCTGAAGTATTAACTGTCCTCTTTTCATATCTCTACCTTTGATAATGAGTTTAATTTCTTTAGTAGCCAGCGGCGAATTAACAACTTGTGGGGCCCTATCTATTCAATCTCTCGAGCCCCAAGAAAAGCCCCCTCTCCCTCGGACTCAATCTCTCTTTTGACTCTATATATGTGGGCACCTGATATCTATGAGGGTTCACCCACCCCGGTGGATCAACTAAGCCCTCTCGAGGGCTTGCTTAAGAATAAGTTTCCATTCATCATTAGTCTATTTATTCTGACCTCTATACTTCGATCGAGATATTGGAGTCAACTCTTGCAAAATCGAAAATAGATGCCAACCGCACATGAATTGCAAGAATGCGGTTAGTGATTGATTGCCGCAAGAGAAGAAAGGACCTGGGACAGAAGAAAGAACCGAACCCTATAGTTGCCAAAAACTCGAGTTCCTTTTGGATTTCCTTTTTCCTTTTTTTTATTGTCTGTCAATGAATATTCTAAAATGAATATTCTAATAGGAATGGAATTTCATAATACTGAAAGAGAAGAGGTAGCAATTCGGAACGCAAATTGCGTTTTAATTTTAATGAACCAAGATCTTACCATGAAATAAATAACTAAAGAATCAAAATTTTGATTTAGTAAAACCGATCTACTGCCAACAAATACCTTCTTTCTTTTCTCTTTTGTTGTGTAATTGTTCTATTGTAATTAATTGAATCGGTTCAACTAGAAATCCACTTTATTCTCCTTTTCCATCTTAATAGAAAGAAACAGAAAGTTTTATTGTATTAGCAGTATCCGTTTTAAGATAGAATCTATCGAAGAGAATAATAGAAACAGGATCAAAAAAAGCAGGAATAAATTTTTTTAAAAAGATTCAGCTGGGCCATCCTGGACTTGAACCAGAGACCTCGCAAAGATCTTACCATTTCTGAAGGAACTGGGACTACATTTCTTTTCAATTTCCATTCAAGAGTTTCTATCTGTTTCCACGCCCTTTTTTGAGACCTCGAAACATCAGGAGGAAGTGGATGATACGTTTTTGTATTTCTATGAGAAGAAATACGGCACCCACGATTCCCAGTACTAAGTCGTCGGCATATCGCGCGTAACAAATCCTTATTAATAAGGAATGGCTTTTAAAGGGGGCCAGCTTACGGGCCAGGCCTCTCTCTGACCTGACGAAATACCTCGACTTTTTCAGAACAGGTCCGAGTCAAATAGCAATGATTCAGTTGGAAGAAGAAGCTTATATATCCCAATCCATCGGGTCTAAGTCCCCTTCCAATAAGGCTGGAGACATCGCTCCATCGGGCATTAGACAGAAGCCAGTGGTATCCAGAGTGTGCTACCCCGGCTGGACCAAAAAGGGATTAATACTACTTCAAAGTCGAAAATCTTCATTGATTAGTAAACCTACGGTGCTGGTAAGGTCGGGACCGTGGTCGTCCGTCTCCCCAGTCTAGTGGGTCCCACGGGCCCTGTACTCCGCCAAAGAAGTGCTTTGATCCAAAGTAGGTATGAAATCAAAATGTGGGTTGGCTTGGATTACTTAGTGTTGCGCGCCTAGGAGGGCAGCGCGCTTCCCGCTCTTCTTCCCTAGGGGTGAGCTTGGTTGGCACCGCGGTCTACCGAAGAATGCCGTGTCCTATGACGAGGTTCAACACGATGATGACATGGGGATGCAAGAGATTATCGTTGATGTTATCATTCAATTAGTAACCCAAGCATTCCAATAAGCCTTGCACTCCTGTGAATTATTGATTTCTCTAGCTTTGGTAGTATTCCCGCATGTAGCTTTGAAAAGGGCGAGGTGTTGTTCAGGGTTCCCTACCCCATTCAAGCAAAAAGAGAGAGACTGACTAACTACCCGGATCAATGCTGATTGACGACTGAATAAATAGCCGGAAGCAACAACTGCACGAGAGAGAAAGAGCGGATCCAACTCCCCCCTCGGCAGGCAAGTAGCCTTTGCGACCGCTTCGTTTTTGTAGGATGGTCCGGCCTATTGCTCTTTCCTTGAATTAGGAGGGGGGCTCTTTTGTGTAGCAAAATAAAAAGTCGGGCAATCTTTCAAACTTGCATCCGAAATGTTAAATATTTACCTCTTCCTGCTGAGCCCCCTTTCTCCTCGGTCCACAAAGAACAAAAATGTAGGACTGGTGCCGACAGTTCATCACGGAAGAAAGAACTCACAGAGCCGGGATCGGTAACTAATAGAATAGTACTACTTCTTGATTTCTGTCTTAGTGAATCCCGATTCATAACTTGGGCTCCTAGAATATGGCGCCCTTGGGTTTTTCTAGCGAAATTCTGAGCGATGATCTCCTACAAGCGAGTATAGTAAGGTTGACTTCAATTGAGACAGAAATGCAAGATGCAAATGAGAATCAAAATGGAGCTAATGAGGAAGAAATCACTTCTACTTAAATAGAAGTTCTACTAATTTTTTAGTATTCGTAAATTAGTAAGTTGATTCGCCTACTCTTTATTATAATAAAAGGTTCAAAATGGCTATTGCACCTTTTAGGTATCGTGAAAAGTGATACCTGTGAGAAAAAAGAGGTGTAGACCCGGAAAGTCACTCCCACATGATAAAAAAAAGTAAAAGATCTCGCGAAGAAAATAATCCTATTTGACCACTATACATTGCGAGCATCAGGAAATAGAATAATCGCCTTTGCTTCTTCTTTCGATTGGATAGAAGCTCATACTCGACTTCAACAACAGGTTTGGTGCTGATGTGTCCAAATCCCATGCTCCTATCTAAGGTTGATTGATGTGTTAAAGACTCAGAACGCCTGGAAATTCTACCCGGAGCAGGAGATTCAATTAAGCGAGATTCCGAAGCTACAATTTCGCCTCTCCCATCAATAGTCCAAAAATCGAAACAATCGGGACTTTTCGGAGATTGGATGCAGCCCACTACGCGGTGCGAACTCCTAAAGAAGAGACTGAACTTACTTACTTTCTTTCTTGCTTGCTTGTTCCCTAGGATTATGATGTTTTTCCTGGGGTACATAAAAAATGAGGGATATTCTCTTGCTAGTATTCTAGACATGCGGATAAAGAAGTAATAGAAGTCGAAGACGCAGAATGGTAGTGAATAGAGAGAAAGATTCTTCTGATTTTCTTGTTCCTGAAAATATTCTATCTATCTCCTAGACGCCATAGAGAATTGAGGCTGGAACATTTAAACAAGTTTGATTTTTTATCGGATCATAAAAACCCACTTTTCGAAGATCTCTTCCCTCTCTTCGAGTATGGGCTAATGAGGCGTGGGGATCCTATTGGAATTGGGACGCCAAGTAACATCAAAAGTGCGGGTTTCTGAAGATGGAATGTCTAAGACTTCGTTTGGTAGTATCATTGCAATTTTTTTTACAATAAACTCTTGCCCGAGTGCAAGATGGCGCAGAGGCAGCAGCCATGGGGGCTGCCAAGGGCTGTTGCTCGTCTTTTGTCGAGTGTAGTTCTTATGATGCACTGGGAGCTTATAGACAGAAACTAATCGGTTTAGACAGTCCCTTGTGGCTACGATGGAAACTGGATCTAAGTCCTGGTATTTACTACCGTTCGGAATTAGACCTTTTTTAGAAAAAAAAAGATTGAGCCGAGTTTAATTGCAATCAATTAGACCCAAAGGCAATCGTTGAGTGAACTGTATCTTATTCGTATTAGTTGACCTAAGCCGCACCATTATTGCTGGGGTGGGGCTCGGCCTCCGAACCGTTGGTTTACAGGGACAACTTTTGTAACTTCTTGGTATACCCATGGATTGGCTAGTTCCTATTTGGAAGGTTGTAATTTCTTAACCGCAGCAGTTTCTACCCCTGCCAATAGTAATGTGAAAAATTACCTTTTGATTTACCAGAAGCAGAGGAAGAATTAGTAGCAGGTTATCAAACCGAATATTCCGGTATAAAATATGGTTTATTTTATCTTCTTCTCCGAGAAAAGAAGTTGACGACCCGTAGGCCTTCCACCTCCACGCGGCATTGCTCCGTCAGGGGAGGTAGCAGGATCCACTCAAACACTACAGTGGAAGTGTGTTGAATCAAGAGTAGATAGTAAGCGTCTTTATTATGGTCGTTTCATTCTGTCATTCCGATTTTCCAGTATTCGGAGTTGCTTGGGAAAAGGTCTAGTCAGGGTCGGTTCTGTTCGGAGTTGCGGGTTGCCTGTACACCCTAATTAATACTTTTGTCCCTATAAGAGAAATGAAAGGCATTTTAGCATTTTTCCACTTATCCAATTCTTTGCAAGAGTATTAGAGAGAGAGCTATTCTTAGGTCAGTTCCTGAAGTCCACTTTTTTTTGAGTCTTTAGCTAAGCTAAGTAAGTAGTCCTTCATCAAACTTGCATATCTGGCACTTTAGGGGGTCAATCTTTCATGTTGGAAGCTAAAGAAAAGGTACTCCCCCTCATTTAATTGAGAGCCAAGAAATATAGGCCTGCTTGCCATCCACACCAGAATAGATAGAGTTTTTCGAAGAAACCTGCTAGTGGAGGAAGGCCTCCTAGGGATAAGAGACATAGGGCTAAAGAGAGAGCCAAAAAAGGATCTTTCGTGTCCGATTGGGCCTTCAGATAGGTGCTCAACTACAGGCTTATCTATTTTATGGGCAGGAATTCCCTACACCAACATATCTAGCGAGGGTCCTTCCAATCTACGAAAAGGAATTTCCTAAACCGTTTTGGATCGAGGCTGGCGCCGTTCGGAGTTTCCCTGGGGTTGGTAAAGCGAAATGGGGGCCACCCTAGCCCATTGAGTGCTCTACCTCGGGCCATCGACATCATACGCTCTACTGAAATAGATTTCGCGGAAAACCAGCTATATCCGATCTTGGTTGGCCTTTCACCCCTAGCCACAAGTCATCCCCGTATTTTGCCACATACGTGGGTCTTTACCGCCAACTGATAAGTAGTTTCTAGCTGCAAGTAAACTGCCTGCTGAATCCATGAGCAGGCAAGAGACAACCTGGCGAACTGAAACATCTTAGTAGCCAGAGGAAAAGAAAGCAAAAGCGATTCCCGTAGTAGCGGCGAGCGAAATGGGAGCAGCCTAAACCGTGAAAACGGGGTTGTGGGAGAGCAATACAAGCGCTCATATTGCACAATAACAATCTGACTTGGAGTATTATAGATACATTCATTTAAAGGATGCAAGAACCTCACAGAGCTGAACTTGCTAGGTAACCCCTGAGAAAAGTAGACAGTAAAAGCCAAAAAGCTGTCTGATATCCACGATCTCTCTTTATCTGTAACTCAATACAAAAACAGAGGTCCGAACCGACTGATGTTGAAGAATCAGCGGACGATTTCTACGATTGGTACCAGATTGGAATTCATTCTCGGAACTCTCCTCTAGAGAATGGCCTGGCTAAACCGACGCACATAACCTTGCCAAGAGTTCAATTTACGCCAATGTTGGAAGGCATGTGTGGCTGTTATCGCCGCGAGTTGCAGAGATGAGAACCGAGGAAACCACAAGAGTGAAGACTAGTAGAGTCTCGTCCGCCCATACCGATAAACTATTCATCCCAAAAGGCTAAAATCACTTATTTTTTTGGCTTTTTGACCCCATATTGTAGGGTGGATCTCGAAAGATAGGAAAGATCCTTTCCCTGTGCCAACAAAGCTAAAGACTTCATTGAATTGACTCTTTGGGGAACAAAAAGTTTGAGAGTAAGCATTACATAATCTCCAAGATTTTTTTTTAAGGAATAGATTACCTGTTTTTCTCGCTCTGCCACAAAATCCAAACCCAAACGCATCAAAACAGCATGCGAAAATGAAAATAAAAGTAACCCCTCTATTCTCGTTTCCTCTCTATTTCATGGGTGGAAGAACAAAAAAAGAGGAGCAGTATGGGCTAATGAGGCGTGGGGAAAAATTATGATCTCATTATTAACTATTCTCGCAAAACCGCTCCACAGAACCGCCGTTAACCATTGGTCGTAACATCAAAAGAAAGATTTTATCGACCATGAAAAACACTCAAATGGCAAAATGAACAGGTCTAGTTAAATTCATCTCTGCTTTTCATGCTTTAGCAATGGGAGGTCACTCTGGTGGCGTTGGTTTTGATGACAGTGAAGAAAGCTCGCCCAAAAGACGTACGTGGAACCAATGATACAAAAAAAAGAATCAAATATGAGGCGAGCGGCGGGAATCGAACCCGTATCTTCTCCTTCCCCCGAACTAAATCGACCTAAGACCACTCAAAAAAAAGTGGACTTCAGGACTGACCTAAGAATAGCTCTCTCTCTAATACTCTTGCAAAGAATTGGATAAGTGGAAAAATGCTAAAATGCCTTTCATTTCTCTTACAAAACACGAAGAAGAGTAGACTCGACTATAAAGGAGGACGAATCGAGACCGCTTTCTGGTTGAAGGGGAGAAAAAGTACTCAAGTTGTCGTAACGAAAATCTCATGTACGGTTCTGTAAAGGGACAGTAAGGGTGACTTATCTGTCGACTTTTCCACTATCAACCCCAAAAAACCCAACTCTGAAGGCCCAAGGTATGGAATCCTAGAAAGAGGCTAGCCCAACTTAAATTTACCTAATGAACGGAGTGGTGCCAGAGCTCTAAAGTGGTCATCATTTATTGGCAAAAATAGAAAAGGTAAATATGAAGGAGGAGAAAGAAACGGTACAACAACGGGAGCCCCGTTTTAACTTGGGGGATCTCCCAGAAGTTCCCATGGAACACATATTGGAGGCTCAGGCTCAGGAGCGTGATCCAGCAGGAAAATGGATTCCTATTTGAAGAGTGCCTAACCGCATGGATAAGCTCACATTAACCCGTCAATTTTGGATCCAATTATACGTACAAGCCATATGGTGCAAATATTTCAACAGGTGTTTTCTTCCCATGGAGCACATCCTCCAGAATGCTCATCCTCTGTGGATATGGTCCTAGTGATGCAATTGCGTGGGTACCTGTGCCTGCGCCTTATTTTGCTCTTTTTTATTTTGCTTCCATCTACCCAATGGGTGGCTTTGCTAAAAAAATGTAGCTATGCTTTTATGCGGAAGTTCTGGATGAGACCCGCTATTGGAAGGAAGAAGGAAGTCTACGAAGCGCCAATTCTAAGTAAGTTCGGGTCCAATTTGGTTATCCCATTTTTCTAGCAACCACTTTGAACTAGATTCTAAATTTTAAGTTCTACTTAATCTTATAAAAAAACTAAAACTTCTTAAAGATAAAGTTACTCCTCTTACAATAGCCTGTGAGAATGCCTGTGCCCAACTATTCTGTCCCGATCTCTTTTTTCGGAAGCTGGGGGAAAAATAATGCCTAAATTCTAAACGAAAGTAGAAGTTCAAGGCCTAATTAATTTAATTATCTATTCCATTCCACATATATATCGAGGTCGGAATGGGATCGGGTGTTTTCACGTCTCACCGTAGTGCCCGGTTTGTCTATTAATCCAACTAAAGGAGGATTATAAATGGATAGATATCCTCGATTTTCACAAGATCGAGAGGTAGAAGGGAAGAACTACGGGAGATCGCAGACCACCAACTCTTGGTTTTCGCATGTCGGTTTCTAATACGCTGAGGACAGCTCAATTTACAATCTACCGGCATGGGCCTTTTCATCAAGCGGAAGAAAAGCAATGGTTGTTCGGGGATAGGTCCCGCAATGAAAGTATTAAGAAATCTAAAGAAAAAAATATCCAAAAATCCAAAAGTAAAAAGGAAATGAATTAGTTAATTCAATAAGAGAAAAAAGGAGACCGGGACTTTATTTCGTTGCCCAAGCGAATCCCATTCAATCGTTTACTCATGAAATGAGTCCGTTGCAAAGTTCAATCAATCTTGTTTTCATTGTGAATTAGGATTGTATGCAAGAAGGGATTCGGAAACAGGAAAGCGAGTCAAGTAATCCGAATACTATAACTCTCATTCTAATGCTTATATCCAGAACTAGTTCACCGCACTCTTTTCGGATCAAATTCAACATCGCATTTACCTTCATAGGCGGAAATCAGTGACCAGGCCCGGGCGACTGTTTACCAAAAACACAGGTCTCCGCAAAGTCGTAAGACCATGTATGGGGGCCCAAAAAGAAGGTAGCTACGTCTGAGCTAAACTTAGATATGGAAGTCTTCTTTCGTTTAGGGTGAAGTAAGACCAAGCTCATGAGCCTATAATCTGAAGTAGTCTTCGACTAGGTATATAAAATGGATAAAAAGAAAGAAGGGGAGGAGAGGAGATAGATGCATTTCACTAGGCGTATATGATATTGGAAAGAATAGAATCGAGTAAGCTTAGGCCAACCGGGTAAACTCATATTGGCTAAAGTGAAAAAGAAGAAAATGGTAGAGAAGATTTCTATGTTATGCATGGCCGTGCCTAAGGGCATATCGGTTGAAGTAGATTCTTCTTTTTCGCGACATGAGCAGATGTTCCCCTTAGAGGGGGGCGTGTGGAAGGAGGAAAACTGCTATCAGAATATCCGGAGAGGATAGAAATTCGCCCTTTTTTTCTTTCTGAAAAGACAATATTTCTTTCATCCTTTTGCATTGAAATAACAAATGGAAATCAAAATAATATGATTCAATTCATGACGATCATAAGTAGAAAGTTCATACTCTTCAGTCATTGTACTAAAGGATCCTATCCTATTTGTTGTATTACCTTGAATTTTTGGTATATTTTGTAAAAAAAAAGGTGTAAAAGAAGCAGTATATTGATAAAGGGATTCCATTCCAAAGTCAAAAGAGCGATTGCCAAGATCAAGTCCTAGGCAAGCGGACCTAATTTTAACAGCCGGGAGAAAAAGCGACAGGCATCAAAGATGCCGAAGGAGAGTGGTGGTTATTTACCTATGAAACGTGTAGACCTGAAGATTCACTCAACAATGGAAATGGCTTCCTTCTCCTATCAGCTTCTTTCTATCTTGAAATCTTAATCCCCTTTCCTTGTCTGTCTTCATACTTTGATTAGCTTAGAACCCACTCTTCTATTCCGTATAATCTATCCTTGCTAGCAGGGCGCAAATGTAGGAAGGCTCTTCTGAACTTTCACTTCATGTGAAAAAAAATTATTTTTCTTTGCCAAATAAGCTAGCAAACGTCGACGTTTTCCCAAAAGTATTCGTAGACCTCTTTCGGATGAAAAATCTTTTTTGTGTAATTCCAATACTTTCTATTCATTTTTAGATTTCTTTAAAACGTTGTTGTTGAAGTTCAGTAAAGAGCAGGGCCAAGCCGAACCCACGGGGTATTTGAGATTTTTTGTTTATATAAGTTTTTTCAAATCCGGATTTCGTTTTGCTTCTCCCGGTCGATCGACTCGACTCTTTTCCCTAGAAAAATATATGAAAAAGAAAGGAGGTAGAAAGGTCTTATTGATTGAATGTTTCATATTGTCGAAATACTTCCACAAAAGTCCAAAAAGATCACAATAAACTTTTGGTAAAAGTTCTGTCTTGGTCGGAGTGGGGATAGCATTTCTCTTCTGCATGTCTATGGAGTTTTGCAAAACCCAAACACCTAATAAGTCAAGTTAAGAGTAATAAGAGAACTGTAGGAGCTTGCCGTATGCTTTGGAAGAAGCTTGTACAGTTTGGGAAGAGGTTTTTTGAGAGAAAAAGGCTTTTCTTTCGTATCCCTAAATGAAACACTATTTTAGCGAGCCTTTTTTCCTTAAGATTCCCTTCTGCATGGGTAGAATATTACTCTCGTCAGACTTGAACTTAACGAAAAAAAGAAAGGTTCATAGAATTTTCTTCCCCTTACCCTTCCCCCGAACTAAATCGACCTAAGACCACTAATTCGTAAGACTACTAATCCAGTTTTTCACTTCGTTCGTTACTTTCCAGCTTCAGGAGCCTTCTAGCAAGACATTCACCGAGCAAGCGGAAATCCTTTTGAAGGAAGCTATTCAGCAACGAAGGTACGCCCAATTAGGGATGGAATTCTTTTAGAATTCAATCAAAAGAGCATAACGTCAATTAGGAGATCGTCCTCGAACAAAGAGCTCAACTGCTTTTGATTTCATACCTACTTTGGATCAAAGTATTCATTAGTTCCCGGCCCTAGAGGGAAAAATTGAGCAGTTTGCGAAGGCACTTGCCCTCAGAACGCGCAAGCCTCCTCCCGACTCCGCGTAAAAGAAAAATGAAATGAAAGAAAGGCACAGTCTACTTCTCCCTTCCCTTTAAAAGAAGTTTGCGAGTTCTTTGTCTCAGTGAATACCCGATTATTTCACTAATGTTGTTTGCGCGGGTGAGTGACCTACACCTTCGATTCTAGGCTCTTGCACTTTCACTGCCGACTGTGCTCATTGTCATCTGCCCTTGAGTTTGAGTGAAAAAACGAAAATGCGAGAAAAATTGCAATCCCTACCACGCCAGTGCAATCCGTTTTCACGCTGCTTAAGAAAAAGTAAATCATTTCATAGCTCGGAAAGGGAAATCGCACGTTAGTCTGTCGGTCCAGGCACACCAACCACTATCCAAAGCAAAGGTTCGTTCCTACTAACCCATGACCAAAAGTGAACCAACCCCTTGGACTGCTGCGAAAAACACCATCTGATTTCAAAGTAGCTCGATCTAATTCAAAAATTTCCCCTAATTGAGAACGCCTCGCATATTTTTTTACAGTAGCAGGCTTTTGGGGAAGAGGTTGAGGAGTAGGCGGCTCTAGCGGCTAAAGCCCCTACTTTATTAGGGAAATTCATTAAAAGGGTATAGAATAAGAATGGATTACTAAATAGGGCCAGGGGTCAGCTATTATACGGGACGCTATTGTCCCGGACTACTTGGACTAGTCTACTAGGACTCGGGGGAAGAGACTTGCTCCACTCCGCTGCGGTATTTTGAACTGAACTTCGTTGCCTTCCCGCGCGGAAGTGGTGCCAGAGCTCTAAAGGAACATCATTCAAAGTTGATTCCAATCAAATGATCCGTAGCGGCCAATACATCTCGTGGTAACAAAAATGTATATGTCGCAGGCGCCCATCCAGTCTAGAAACAAGCACTAATGAGAAAAAGGTGATTGTAGCCATCGGCTTGAAGAAGAAAGGACATAAATTTTGCACGTCTACTTTTGTTAATAGAAGAAGAATCGTTGAGAAAGATTTTTCATTTGATCATTTGAATCATGCAAACAAGTTTTCTTAGTTTTTAGTATAGTTATTTAAAGAATAGATAGAAATAAGATTGCGTCAAATTCATGGATTTACCACGACCTCGGTTGTGACTCCCTAGATAAAAATAAAAAAATTCTATCTTCGAGACCATTGAAAAAGGGCATTGAACGAGCCGCTTATTTTTTTCCGTTGCAGAAAAGAGATCCCTTACCCTTTCTTTAGCAAATGATGCCTTGGAAGTGACATGAGGTGCTCGGAAATGGTTGAAGTAATTGAATAGGAGGATCACCCACTGCGACCCCCTTTTGTGAGGGGGCACCCCTTCTCCCGAAGTTACGGGGCACCAGTGGGGCTTAAAAGTCACTCTTTTAATAGTTTTTCAGACCGTTAAGTTGTCAATCTTTCCAGCTCCAAAGTTTATTACATTTCCTGGTCTGACATGGTCAAAGCTTTACAAGGAATTCAATGATTCCGCATATGCCCTATTTAATAAGTCAAATTGAAAACTCGAAAAAGGAAGGATAAACAAACCTACCCAGTGGACTGCCGAGCTACAAGTCCTACCCCAGCTTTCACTCAAGCCATTCTTTGCATTAATGTCCATAGATTTAGACTCCTTCCCCCTTCCCTTATACGCAAAAGATCGAGAGGGGCCCGAACCAAACCGAGAACGTAAACAGAATTCGACTCACTCTCGTCTAAAAAACCCCGTGTTTCTATCGGATCCTATGCTTCATCGGGACAAGCGCATAATACATCCCATCCCGGATGAGGGTTTTTTTAGCTCAGCGGGCTAATCGCTAGAGATTTAAACAGACATTGAAACATAAAATCTTCCCCAGCCGAACTACTACTAAATGCTCGGCTAAGTTTTAGGCTTTGTCTCCAGCCTTTGGTGCCTCATTTCTATATGTCCAAACTCAAACGAATACGGGTTTGGTGCCAGGTTAAGAGTGGAACTACGTGGCTCAAACGACAACCTTTTTCGCTGAACCAAAAAGAAATTGTTTTTCCCACTTGGCGGGATAAGCAGGGACTTTCTCAGCAGATATTTCATAAAACGGACTCTCTATGGATCCCCACAAGTGATCAATTCTCGCATGAATTGCTAAGGATCCAGTAAGTCCAACATTGATTTGAGGGCTGGTTATCACCAAATAAGAATGAAAGGAAGAGGATATCTACAAAACAGCATAAATGTAGCCACTGGAGCCATTCTAAAAAGGGAGAAATTAGCACTACTTGGTGAAATAGGACGAAAGTCGGCCTTAGTGATCCGATGGTGCCGAGTGGAAGGGCCGTCGCTCAACGGATAAAAGTTACTCTAGGGTCTTTATATGGAAATGAAGGAATCCGGAGTAATTAATGAAAAAAATATTGAGGAATCAAAGGTAGCTCTAGACGTTAAAAATAATAAACCAACGTCGACTATAACCCCTAGCCTTCCAAGCTACCCTCTCGCTGTAGGGCGGAGCCCCCTCGCCTCGCTCTTGTGACATGCTATGTTTCCCTTCTATTTGGAGAGCAAGCAACCGAGTCCGTTCTAGGATCAAAACAGGAGCCATTCATTCCTTTTTATGAAAGAAAGATAAGGGACAGAATAAAGAAAAAAAATTAAAGAAACAAACATATTCAATAAGCAAAAGGAGAGAGAGGGATTCGAACAAGCTGCATTAAGAAACTCCAATTTAGCCTCTCTCTTTCGAGGTGCTAATTTCTATGTTATG